>JAPWTK010000811.1:0-152597 GCA_029963805.1 Aromia moschata | reverse complement strand
ATGTATATATAAAGAAAATTACTCCTCGAATAAAGAATTTCGTAGTTTTTGTATCGACTACAAGCTGATGATTTATTCATAAAAAATAACCTCAACTTTAAAGGTCTGCCATTTTGTCTCAAATCGATATTTTTAAAAATTTTTCGTTTTACACTTTTTTTATATAAATGTTTTAGTCCAAGTGATCAAAATCCGGATAGCAATTGTCACCTCAAAATATATCTTTTTTCACTTGATCTCTGGGAGAATAGCTATATCTTTTTTATTTTTAAATATTTTATGATGGCAAAATATGTAAACTTCAACAAAAGACCTTCTTGCAAAAAAAAATGTATTATTTTTGCAAAAAAAATACTGAGCACTGATCGAATTGATTAATACAGTCTATAAGAACTCTCCGTTTTATTATGCTCCTTAAAAAAATACCATTCTACAAAATAAGCTGGATAAGCCCAAACCGGTTTATACGCTTCTATTCGGAAATTTCGTCAATCGTAGATTAATTCAAATACGCTCTTCGATTATGTAAATGACAAAGGTTATAACTTTTAGCAGTACAACATTAATGAGTACAGCTCATTTGGTGACCAGAAACATCTGCTTCATTAACAGAATTAATATAAAAGACTCATCAAGTTGGCCATTAGGAAGAATTAAACCATACGTCGCGAGTTGTATTAAGAATAATTCTCTACTGTTCATTCATGCGTCAACTCCGAAATAGATCATTTTTATTGGCGATAATACCGGCTATTATGACGCAAATGACTATTAAAACTTAAAGGTATTGGCAACACGTTTTACGTTTGTTATACGTTTAAAGAATTATATTAAATTGTTAAATATGTGACGTATCAAAGTTATGACATCAAATACAAACAGTAATAAAATGGGGGTTGCCATTTAAAAAATATACATATCGATGACGTCCTCACTTAAATAACGACTAGGTCTCACAAAAATTGAATGTGAAACTAGAATGTGTTTTTTGGTCAAACGACATCCACGTGTTTGTGGCATTTTTGGCAAAAAAAAACTCCCGTTAGTTACTAAGTAATTAAAAATATATGGGACATGGGCAGTAATTAAAAAGATATGGGAAGCTTCTCAGTATTTTGGAATTATCTCGGAAACGATTACGGATAAATAGAATTTGAAAAAAAAAGTTAAAGGGGGAATGAAATCCTCTAAAACTTTCCTCATCTCCAACAATATCCGAAATACCAATGCAGGCATAACCAATTTGGACACACTGTATATTACCGACTGTAGTAGAAAAAATCTTTTATATCTCAAAATGCATATAGCAATTATAAATAAGACAATTTTACTGATAGATATATGTACAAACATAGCTTTGCCCGCAAACTGCGCACAACAAACGTTGTACGAAGTAGACCGATCATACCCGAGATATAAATGAGATACACCCCACAAAAAACAATAACAGACTGCACTTCTCGAAGCCTTCACGATTACAGCTGCAAAAGAAATGAGCACAATTTCAACTTTTGTCTACTGCAGCCAAGGGCAAAGTTGGTGCACTGTACATATGTATAATACAAAAATATGTAACCAATTTCTAATTAACTTTTACTAACTAAATTTAATTTACTATTACCTAAACTAAAAACGTTTACTGTAACAGAATATGTACTCCGCCCCTTAGCTGTGTTATTGTTTCACAGACTAACCTTCCAAATAACACGCCTTTGAAAATAATCAAATTATGTCATACTATCAGTAGTCATATATAGGGTCCGGCAGGGAGGTATGGGATTTTTTTAAGACTGTCAGACTCATATTTTTTCGAACGAAATTCAATTTTATTTTCTTAAATATGTAGCTGAAATGTTGCCATTAAACGATGCATAGTGGAGAATAATAAAAAAAGTAATCAGGTGCGAAAAATTACGTCAGTTAGGTGGTGCCCGTGTTTGTCTAGGTACTCCTGTAGACGGCGCGAGAAATGTCCATACTACTTTGAGGCATTTCACGTTGGAACCCTTCGAATTTCTTGGGTGATTGTTTATAAAAGGGCTTCAAGTGTACGTGGTTTGTTTATGTATACTCGAGATTTAAGGCATAATCATGTAACATCGCTAGGTAGCGATCTGTGTTTACAGTAATTGTGCGTCCGTTTTCACGAAAAACGTAAGGGCCAATAATAAAGTTTCGGTTAATGCCACACCAAACAAAACTCTCTCGCTGTGTTTGAATCACAGAAAGGCCCGTTTCAATGAATATGTTGAATCACAAACACGCGATGAGCTGTAGTCCACGGCTCCATGGTAACTGAAATAGCATCTGTCCACGAGTAGATACTATCTATTCGGAAAACATTAGAGTTCACCCCACCTCACATGACACGCTCCTCAAAAATGCAATACCTGCCGGATCCTGTAGTTTAAAAATCCCGTTTTATTATGGCATATAAATCTTGCCAGAAAATTATCATTAATTGATTTTTTAATTTTCGAATCGGTCCAGAAATAACCCGTTACATGGGGAGGGACATTTATGGTGAATCACCCGTACCAAGTTTTCTAACACTGTTAATATTGTTCTGACACATCTGTTTACACCCGAAATAATTGTATACCTTTACCTATTTTACTTGACAAATTATCTCGCAAATTACCCTATAATTTGTGGAAATTTGCCAATTATTTAGCGAAAAGCTTCTTACTGCGTCAAACCTATTTGTTCGTACTAATCTATAAAGTGAAATTACTACACTATTTTGCACAGATTGCACAAATAAAAATGTTTAAAATCGGACAAAAACTTTCATTTCATTTCATTTAAAACACCATATTGTTTTTTTATTACGATATTTTAAAAACAATCTCTATATCTGAGCCGCCTGGGAAAAAATAAAGAGCCATCCAAAAAAAAAACATCAAATATGGCTATGAATGAGAGAGATAGAATCAGTGAGTATGTCGGAGCTCGAAGCGAAACTGTTGTTAAACTTTTGACTAGTGACTGTCACAATTGTAAAATAAATAATAGCTGTCATATAATGTAACAGCCTTGACAATTAAATAAGGTTACACATTTCAGATTAAGAATAGAACTGTATTTTTTTGGTCGGCCAACTTTGATGATTTTTTTATGGCTCGTTATGTTCTTTAAAAATACATTTTTCACGTACAGGTGTAAAATTTGCGAAACTGTTTTTTTTTTCATGTGTACGGATTCGCGCTGTAGATAGAAGAAACTGTTTAAACTAAGAGGAAATACATTTTTTTTCAAACGTATTACTTGGACAAAAATATTTTTATTGATACAGTGGTACAAACGACCTTCAAATTCTTTTCTTCATGCCCACTTGAAACTCGCTGTATTTATTACTCCTATTAGGCCAATTAGAGTATGCTCGGTAACAGGCCGACGTCTCAGGCACGTTGGTGGTGAAAAAGTCGACTAATTCTATTAGATAAAAAATTGCCGCATCATTTCTGGCCCGGCCCAGCCATCGACATCGCTGAAACAGTAGAGCTCTGGATGGGAAAGAAGTCAGAAAGAGGATCAGAAGTCGTTACACCTAGCCGTGACTCACCAGTGCTAAAATTAGATGTTATTGTCGTGCAACGTGCAAACCGTCGTATCAGTGTCGGCGTTAAATGCTATTTTCAAATGGTTTCAACGATGGTATTGATGATGAGAAATAAAAGGCATTGCGGTCATGCAGACATACAGTATGTAGGGTAGGGTGGGACTAATAGTTCCGCGGGTAAAGTGCCACTAAAAAAATCTCAGCTACTGACTGTTTGTTAAACGATTACGTCATATTCTGATGGTTATTCGTGGTCGGATAAAGAACATGAAGTCACTCATCGTTTATCACTGTTGGGGGTTATACGGCGCTGTTATTGTTTTATACGACCCAGAGTAAAAAAATATATTTAGATTATTTTGGTATAACTGCTATAGGATTTAATATTAACAAGGTCAGTGCATGTATTTAGTACATCTTATTAGCTATTAGCCCATGACATTATTGTTGAATGTTACGTGATCCAGTTTTAGATATAAGGCGATACATTTGGACGTGTACCTCAGGGCAAAAAATTCCTTAAATGGAACTTTTTTGCCCCAAAGCTAATAGCAAAGCTACCATAATTACAGATACGCTTGAGATAAAATGCACTTGCTGAAGAACAAAAATGATCAAAGAAAATCAGATCAGAAATCAGACGTACACATGTAGATAGTAATAAAAAGTAGGTTTTTCCCACGATAGAAAAATAGGAAAATTGAATATGGACAACGTTAAAATATTTAACTCTCGTAATTACTGGTCACTTTAAACAATTTTAAATTTTGAAATATAATGTAAATATCTGGCAATGAATTTATACTTAGGTACAGAAATAAAGATTCTTTGAAAGGAGACCCAATCGAAGCACAGAGAAAGTGGTACACAGACGGTTCTAAAACGGAACAGGCAGTAGGGCTGGGATTTATGAGACAAGACCTAACACAAATATCTCGTTAAGTCTAGAAAAATAATATGCAACGGTGTTTCAGGCTGCAACTGTGCTACAAAAATAATAAGGCAGAGAACTGAGAATTAGTCAACTTTTTTCAATCTTTCCCGATAACCAATCAGTGTTGGAAATAATCAGCTCCATGCAAATTATATCAAAATGCATGCAGGTGTTAAACAGTTATTTTGCTTGGATACTAAACTAGCCAAAGGCACTTCACATAATAAAGCCAGAACCCACAACCTTTCTGTGACATTGCAAAACCATAAAAAGGCAGTTCGCAAATGGATAAATGACTGGAATGGTAAATAAACAGAGCGAAGCAGTTCATAAACACAGTTCGCTGATGAACTGTGTGAGAGAATGATCGCTCAAATTTACAAAAGACATACTGAGTCAAAATTAAAGGGCTATCAGGACTACAGTAAGTCTATTGCAAGGAAGAAGAGGAAAACTCAATTCATGTGCCATGTCATGTGAAATTCTAAGTAAGGAAAAGCCAAAGGCTAATAGCTATACGAAAGAGCCCACTTATAAAAAAAAGACCAAACTAGATCTTGGAACAAGGATCAAGGTACTCTAAATCCAATGGAAATGTTATAGTAGACCTTTGAAAAGTCGCAGTAGCTAATAGGACTATCTCCAACTCCAATTTTCATCCAATCCAATGATTTTTTTTGAATATTTGAATAATTCGTGGACATTGGTTGTGATAACAACATAGACAATAAGTAATATTTTTGCTGTTACTATTTCAACACTAGCTGTTACTATTGCTGTTAATATTCATATTTTTATTTGATCGATATTCCAAAGAGTTCGCAATAATCTTAATTGGATATTGATATTAATAAACTGTTGGAAACAACCCTTTATAATACAGAGCCCGGCATAAATCAGTTAACGCTGTCCTGCGCTGTCCGAAAACAGTGCCCGCCCGAATTGGTACGATGAGAGGTGGGAGATGGCGGCACATGTTAGTTTACGATTGTCAGTCACTGTGTTTATGTCACCATGGCAGCCCAGCTTCGTGTAAAGTACACTAAAGAAGAAAGGATCTGTCTGTTGACTTTGTACCTGCGTTATTAGGCTGATTACGAGACGATCATCAATGAATTCACTGCTTATGGATTTAAAGGGTACACTTGACAATAATCCGGAGTTAGCGGATATTCGATATTTCCAACAAGACGGCGCCCCGTCCCACTTCGGCCTAGCCGTTCGTGAATATCTGAATGCCAAGTTTGACATGTGGATAGGAAGAAGAGGAAGAATCGAGTGGCCAGCACGGTCACCAGATTTAACACCGTGCGATTTTTCCCTGTGGGGAGTACTAAAAATAAAGTGTTTGCCACCCCATTACGTGATAGATGGTCGGCAGTTTGAACACAAAATGTAACATTTAAACCGTCATTACTTTTGTATCTAAAGAAACGATACAATAAAACATATTTCTGTATACTGTTCTTTTCTTTTTGTTCAGTATGCAAATCGGTTAACTGACTTATGCCGGGCCCTGTATAAGTACATACAGTAAGCAACGAAAGTCATCGTATATCCACTTATTGAAGTTTGCTTAAATTATGATAATTTTTGTATTTCAGCCAAGGTTGAACCAAAAACATCATAAAAATTCAAAATTCTATACTATTTCTAATGTGAATGTGAAGACATGAAAAAAAGTAAGGTTGTCAGATATTTTCTTAAATTGCTAAGCACTATACAAATGTTACTTCATACTTCAGTAAACTGTTAGTTCGTG
Organism: Aromia moschata; assembly: GCA_029963805.1. NCBI lineage: Eukaryota > Metazoa > Arthropoda > Insecta > Coleoptera > Cerambycidae > Aromia > Aromia moschata. The sequence continues at coordinate 146,339 of JAPWTK010000811.1, read as the reverse complement.
ATATTCTTAGAAAGCTAATTTGGAAATATTAAAAAAAAACATAGATATAAATTTATTAGTTAGCATTAAAATAAGGCGTTTCAAATTGCTGGAAAAAATAATTATAAAATAAAACAACTTTATGTATATTACTATACTATACTATATTTTGAAGAGCCGGCGTGCAGCATTCCCGCTCTGAATGCTGCACGCCGGCAAGTGACTTACTTAGTGACCCAATTAGAGTATTTTGCATTGCATCGAATACGTTCGTTAGCTATTTATGCGGTCCACTGTGTCGTTAAAATGATTTACGACATTAGGAATTCTTTCTTGTTTCCGCCAGTGACGTGTTGGTGTTTATTTCAACTAGGTTTATTAAAACGTTTCTGAATAACGAGTAAGTCTGGCTAAATGAGTATTATTTACAGAAAATTATATTACAGATATTATATGTTTTGTATGCAGGCTAATTTTAATATCATATATTGATTTGAATGAAAAAAATTTGTAAGAGATATTTTCGAATTTGTAAGATATATGCACGCCCTTAGGCGGTGTTAGCCATCAAAGGAATTAAAATGTATCTCTTCACATTCAGTTTAGAAGGACTATAACATCCTTACTATCGTTTTCGTAAAAATCACTGTTCCTGAAATTATAATAACACAGAGTTCTAGAGGCATGTTAATCCTTAATTTTTGTTAGAGTAATGTGTAATGTACAGGGCTTTTTTGAATTTTCGTGATATTTTTAGTTCAAATTTTAGATTTTTCCATGTCTAGGAAATTTTTTTCCAAAATGGGACAATTAATGAGTTAAATACTCTGAAATTTTACCTTTAATATGAGTCCAAGGACTGAAGAGGATTTAATATTTTCGGACTTTAAAAAAAAACATCAAAAATTTTCTTTTTTAGCGATATCTTTTCACACAATCGACATACTGTCTTCAACTTGGGTTAATTAGACACAGAATCTCACAAGCTGTAATCCTGTTAGAAGCAAAAAAAAAGCAATACTGTAATACAAAAATTATCACAATGAAAGCAAACTTCGGTGGGTGGGTGTACGATGACTTTAGTCAGTTGCTGACTGTATGTACGTATTACGAGTATAAAATACTATGCGATGTGCCTTCGTACTCCACTGCATGCAAAGGTCATGGTTAAACGAGCTCCTTAAACGCCAACAGAACACGTACATGATTCAAGAACAGGTCCAGAATCCAGAACTTGGCGAACCGATACAAAAAGTGGATAACATTTTGCAGATATTGTGTGTCAGACAATGATATATCGTGTACGACAGTTGAGCAATGTTAAGGGTTTCAAGTCATTATGTTATTGTCATTACAATTAGCAACACTCCAATTTTAAGGATTTCGAGTTGGGAAAATGTATAAAAAAATAAAGAAACGCTGGGAATGAAAATAACTGTAAAAGGTAAAAATGAGAAATTACTGTCAAGGTATAAACTTCTACGTTTGTTTTAACGGCACAGAGGACGGCGGAAGACAATAGATAATTATACTCAATTTAATGACGTAATCATCTCCGTAACTACCTGTATCCTGCTTCTAGAGAAATCTAATTTTATAAATAAACAAGTGCATTGAATTTCAATGGATAAAAGTAATTATACACATAATTTATATCAGTCAGCAATTCTATTAAAACTGTTCTATTGTACTCCTTTATTTTGAATTGATGTGGTACTGTATGCGTTTTTAGCATTTAACGACATTGCACATCGATATTATGTATTGTATTTCACAGGATCGATTTACTCGCAATAAAACACAAATTAACTACATACATATGTACATATGTAGGAGTTTGAAAGTTAGGAAATATTTGATCGAAATAAAAAAAACTTGATGCTAAATTATGGAATATAGACTTCAAATTTGATAAATAGGTCCAAAGTGAAATTCTGAACAACTTTTTAATAAGAATTTACGAAATTTTCACCTAGCCGTTTTTGTTGTTTTTTTTTTCAATCTTGAATCACTGACAGCTACTGAGATATTTTTAGACTGTTTAGTTTAGATTTTTTTTCTTTTGTTTTACAACTCTAATGTTTCTCTGAACTATTTTTACCTAAAAAAGATAAAACATTTTCCCATATGGCGCGCATTTTTTGGTAAACATTGTACAGGGTTAGTTTTTATAATTTGACAAGTTATTGTGAGTTTATTATTGATATTAGAAAATTGTTCTTCGGACAAAAGTTATAGTTTTTCTTTTGTTTTTGAGTTTTTTTTTATATCGTGTTATAAAAATTTATGCAAAACTATAAATTTTGTCTGAAGAACTATTTTCTAGTTTGAATAATAAACTCGCAATAACTTGTCAAATTATAAAAACTAATCCTGTACACTGGTAGGTACAAGGAATATAAAAAGTACAACAACCTATTTTCGACAACACCCTATACCTACTACTTACTATATTTTGGTAAATTTAGGTTACTCATGGAACTAACTCTGTTAGGTATGCCTATTGATTCAATATATTGGTGCCTAGATTATATGTTAACTTAAGATTAGTTTTGGCATTAAGACCAACTTTTGTGAGTTATCGCCGATCCAAAAGTTGAATGATAAAAATATCTTATTAGATGAATTTGACCAATCGATCTCCTGATTGAACTTTTATAATTAAAAGTATGTGATTTTATTAGCCAACTAATAGAGCAAACAAGTGATCTAATTTATGTATACTGGAAATTGATAACAAAACTAATGTAAACAACTTGAGGACGTACCTATTGTTCTACAAGGTAGTTTTTTATTTACTTAGTGACAGTTACGCCGAAAATAATAATTGGCTTGGAGGCATCAGAATGTAACTCATTAACTAAGGTCAAAATATTTATGACTACTGACAATCTATTATGCTGACTATTACTGACTAGGTTATCTCAGTTTTTGAAGATTTTTACAAAATCTTTAAACTATTATTTCCTACACAATTAAGTAGGTAGGGTATAGCAATGCACCTTTCAAAGTAGGCACCTGCTATGCTATGAATTGTTTTAAGGACCCTACACCCGAGGCAATTTGAGGGGCAAATCTGCAGATACCCAACTGCCCAAAATAAGAATTATAAAAAAAATATCGACGATAAAATCTAGGTGCCTACACATGGAGCAATCTGCAGTATCCCTGCAAATTGTCTCCCGATAACACACAAGAACAAAAAATTGAACTAACTAGTTGTTGAGTTGGAAAAAATACTTTTTGTACCTGTGTAGTACTGTCCCAAATTTGAAATTTTCTTTATCTCTTATCAGTGGAGGGTACTTTGAATCTCTCAATAGACTAGGATTTATTCCTAATCACTCATGATAATGACTAATAATAATCCCTTTCAAGATACACCGCGATAAATGATATAAACTAGGTACATATTCAAATTCTAGGTACCACATACACAGGTACTATATAGACACCCTTCTTATTCAGTAAAAACATACCACAAAACCTTTTCAAATGATCTACACTCTCCACAAACTCGAAATACTTTACAATTACAATACAATTTACGATAAATGGGAAAAAACATACCAATTTACTAGACACCATCTTGCCTTCTTCTCAAACCGTCTTGTCACGAGAAACAGAACACAATCGCGGGATGATCCACTAGACAAAATACCGATCAAATTCCAAATGGCAGGAACACACAAGCTTATCCCCGTGCAAAATTCGACAGGAATTCTAAACGAACTGAGTTAACGCGAACGAGAGATCTCGATTCGGTCGCCGTTGCCTGGGATGCCGGTACAACCGTTGGAAACAAGGCAACCGCCACTTGCGATCCGGGGCCAATGGAGAGCGAGGAATTCGAATTTGATTCAGCCGTTCGACCGCGTCCAACAAGTGTTTGCGTGTGCGTGCGTACGCCTGTCGCGGGCGCAGCGGAACCGCCGAGCACAGCGGCGGGGTCAGAGGGCGAACGCGTCTCGGTAGGGGAACTCGTCGAGAATGGCGGGCAGAACATGAAACATGACGGATCGAAACCGAAATAAATAGCGGCGATGTAACAGTGGTCGAACCAGTCGGTTTTCAGTTGGAAATTTTGGAAAAGTTCTTTTTAGCTTCTGTAACTCAGTTTCCTATCATGGTCAAATTTATTTCCGGGGACAAATTCTGACGCTCCTCGTAAATTAAAGGTTTGGAAGATGACGATGTTTCAGAAGATGTAATAATTGTGCGATGTTTCTGATCAATTTGTTTTATGCATTCTGCAAAGTTGGACAAAATCGACAATATTTTTATTATCAAAATCTAGTATTCTACACGGATATAAAAGGGATCGCTCCCGATTGTGTCTTATAGAGAATGTTTTGCAGTTTCCAAAACCCTATCTCCATTTTCTATAACGATCATTAGTTCCCGAGTAATTGATTATCAACGTTGAAAAGGACTTTTTTTGCTTTGATCGACGATAACCGCGGCAAATCATCGTACGTATTAAGAGGTCAAATTAAAGCTGATTAAATTGTCTAAGAGCTTTATGGTCGCATGATGAAAAAAATGTTTTGAAGTCCACAGACCATTTTAAAGACGAGCAAAAATTTGGAAAAAAATTTTTTGTTGGTTTTCGGATGATTACGTGAGAACCGCCCCCGCTAAAAAATTTTAAAGGCCAGATCTGAAAACTAGACATTTGACGCTACAATTTTTTTTTTAATTTTCTGTACGACCATTTTTCTCCGAGTTATCCCTTGTTGAAAATCACCCAAAAATTTGGAATTTTTTTAATATCCTTTAATTTTTGTTACTAGCGTAGATAATGGCTGTCACATAATGTAACAGCCTTGACAATTAAATAAGGTTTTAAAAAGATGTAGAAATGAAGAAGAATGAAATACGTCTTTTTTTTGCTCGGCCAGCATTGAGGTCTTTTTTTTTAGATGGCTGATTCCAGTACATATTGCAACAAACCTTAAATTGGCAATGTACATACAGATTCTTTGGGAAAAACTATTGCGATTTAATCAAATTTACCTTAGTCCACAAGTTATTAGTAACCAATTTTTTATCTCAGAAATAACTCACCTCAAAATTTCAATGCATAGGTACCTCATCAAATCACCACTCTCATACTCATCACTCATCAATATAATACAATCTACGATCAACTCACACAACTTTTACAGAGGAATTTAATAATATGCAATTAAAGGTGAAAAAAAGAACTGTCAAATATAATACACGAATTTATCTAGTTATTTTCTAAAAAATAAATGTATACCATAAACCTATCACACGCTTTGGCAATATAAAATCTAAACCATTAAAATAATGAGGCACCTAGTATTCCCATATACCGAGTATTTCGACACAACAGTAATTGTGTATTTGAAACGAAACATCCATAAATCTTTCAGGGTTTTTATCCTCGCCACAACAAAAGTAGGTACCTACATCGCATACGAAATTGCCAATTATGGTGTAACTGCATCCAGTCTCATTATTTGCGTGTGGTGTAGCAATTTTGTAAAAAAAAGTATACTCTTTTTTTCCAAAGCAATTCTCAAATTTTCTCATTTTTTTTATAATTTCTTGGAAGTTATTTCCTTAAATTATACAAAAAAAATCTGGTATCTCCACTAGAACCTACATACATATATATAGAGATTAATTTGATATTTGAAATATACATTTCAAAATATATACAGTGCGTCCATAAAGTGACGCATAAATTCATTATTAACTAAATGAACAATATTATTGAAAATTCCCGAGACAGGTCAATTTTTGATTGCGATTTACTATTTTGTCACATAATAATTTAATATACAGGGTGTCCCACCTTCGAGTAATGACGCCACCACCGATTTTTTTAAATGGAATACTACATTTTTTTTCAAGTTTCGGATGACCCTGGCCGAGCTGAGTCCAAAAATGTATCACAAGTTGCCTTCTATCTATTACAGGGGTGGACAACAATACATAAAGTGTTTTATGAAAAATTTCATTAGAAAGTTATACGTTTCTGTATTTTTAGAAAAGTCACAATAAATGCTCAAATTGTTCTCCGTTGACTGCTAAACAATGACCGAATCGGGCAATACATTCGCTTCTGACATTTTGTAACATAGCAGGTGTTATGTTTAACGTTTCTTGCCTGATTCGATCTTTTGAGCTCACGGATGTTCTCGGGTCTATTAGTATAAACTTTAGATTTCAAATAACCCCATAAAAAGAAATCTAGTGGAGTAAGATCAGGTGATCTAGGGGGCCATTCCACTGATCCTCTTCTTCCTATCCACCGATCTGGAAAGGTTCTGTGTAAAAACTCGCGCACATCTATAGCAAAATGTGGTGGGTGCACCATCCTGTTGAAACCAAATTCTGCCGTCTAAAGTATTGGCTATTTCAATATCAGGAAATAGCCGGGTCAAGTCAGGAATTAATGTATATTGTAAAAATTCAGATACAATGCTCCTGTCAAATTTTCATCAAAAAAGTATGGACCAACAATTCTATTTCTCACAATACCAGCCCACACATTGACCTTTTGTGGATGTTGCGTATGGTATTCTTGCATCCAGTGTGGATTTTCCTGAGACCAGTAGCGGGTGTTTTGCCGATTAACATGCCCGTTCAAAAAAAACGTTGCCTCGTCAGAAAATAAAATATTAGCAATGAAACCGTTATTTTTGATTATTGTGGTCCATCATGTACTCGCAGAATTCAGTTCTTCGGTCAAAGTCGTCTTCAGCCAATTCATGGATGAGGCGTACTCTATAAGGGATGGTATTTTACCTTTTTAAAAATATTCGATACTGAAGACTTTTCCAATATTCAAATCCCTAGATACTTGCCGTACTGTACAATGTGGATTTTCTAGTGCCGACAAAAATTACGTCTTGTTGAACATTTTCATTAATTTTAGGTCTACCTTGCCTTGGTGCATCCCTCACGTGTCCTAATTCTCTGTATTTTCGCTCTATTCTGCTTACTGTAGATTGTGAAACAGGTTCACGATCTGGGTGCATTTCATGGAATAATCTACACACCTCTTGTTGAGTCCGCATTCTGTCGCCAACACCAATCATCATTAGAATTTCAATCCTATCCCTTTCATTTAAAGGCATTTTCAACAAAACGTTTTAAATAAATTAGATTTAGGTTTCACTTAAAGTACCTACTTTGAAGCGTTAACAATACAAAAGTGAACTCTAAATAGCCATTTTTAATATGGCAAAAAATGACAATGACAATCAAAAAACAAATGACAAAAAAATAACGAACCACGTATCGCGCCTCGCGTCATTCGCGCGTCTTGTCCAAACTGGTGTTTATTAAAGTAGTTGTATTTTTGTATCACAATAACGTTAATTTAATTTTTTTAGTGCGTTTAATCAGCAATACATAATTTGTAATTTTTGTACTGTTGTCCACCCTGTAATAGATAGAAGCAACTTGTGATACATTTTTGGACTCAGCTCGGCCAGGGTCATCCGAAAATTGAAAAAAAATGTAGTGTTCCATTTAAAAAAATCGGTGGTGGCGTCATTACTCGAAGGTGGGACACCCTGTATATTAAATTAGTATGTGACAAAATAGTAAATCGCAATCAAAAATTGACCTGTCTCGGGAATTTTCAATAATATTGTTCATTTAGCTAATAATGAATTTATGCGTCACTTTATGGACGCACTGTATATTTCAACATATACAACATTCCCAATTTCTCCATAAAGTCCGTAGAGTCCATAAAGTTTGCACCATATGGGAAAAAATTGTGTTTGCATTTAAGAAATTATTTTGACCGTCACTTGTTTGGGCATATTTTTATTTTAATGATGAGCAATTTCGTTAGAATTATGGTACGAGGGTAAGTTGAAAAAAAATGTCAGAAACCGCTTTTTCACTATATTGTACTAAAACTTCATATTGGTATTAATCTTTTACAAAGAAATAACTTTTCTTTATAATATTTTTCTCTAAGGTCGAAAATAAAGGTAGTTTAGTTAGTTTATTTGGATGGATTTCAAATTTTCGTATGCTACTCGTATATTATGAACGTTTTACTAGGTTTGATGGCCGCTATTTTAGACATAACCAAACAACTGATGGTCAAAAGAATTTCTCAAACGAAAACACAAAAAATGTTTCCCATATGGTGCAAACTTTATGGTTGGCACTGTATTCGAGAAATTCGAAAAAATATTTTTCTGAATGTTACTTTTCCTTCCGCGCTTAGTCTCTCTTAAACTGGTGTTGAAAAAAATTGTTGTTTGTATTTTCAAATTTTAATATAAATTCGGAGGAAGTGTGCCATGATCAATCATAAAGAAAAATAATTATCCATGCTTTTCGTCCCAAAGTTTGAGACATCCATAAAATTCGTTAATTAAATTTTAATAATCACACTCCAAGGGTATTTCCATATTCTCGCTTAGGCCAATTAGAACTTTTGAATATGAGATTTGGTTATATACAATGAATAAAGCTTCGGAACATCATCTGCTGTACTGCCACGCTTTTATTTTGAAGAAAAAAGATAAAATTCGAATAAACAAAAATTGTAAAAAAAAGAGAATTCAATTTGTAATGATTTAAGTTATTAATATATAAAAATTATTTAAAAATTTTATACATTTATAAAAAAGTTTATTTTCGCTATCCCGAGAAAGCGAAACTTTTTTGTTACACGTTTCCCACTATTTAGGTGTATTAAATTTATTTTCAAAATTTAAGAGAAGTAAGAAGGTGTCTTCAGATCAGTCTATCTGCAGTTTCATTTGGTCAATTGTTTCTGTTTCACTACCCGAAGCAGGAACAGCACGTAAGTACGCCACTGATAATATTAGGGGATATGTTCCATTTTTCTTTCAACGGACTTCCTTGGACAAGCCTTCTTTATCAGGAGACGGAGACACCACCTGTTATGACATCAGCCATCAGCACTAGACAGTCACAGCGATTAAAATAGATAGTGACTAACATGACGAATTATTTATTCAACAATTGACGTACCTACCGAACTTAGTTTTAGCGAGTCGGTACGTAAGGTTTTTATTTATTCACTGGTCATTCGGACCAGGAGGCGTACTGACTACTGACGCCAATAAATGAGAACGTCAAATACGCCTTCTAACTAATTTGATTTTTTTTTTTAATATTTTTTCTATCGTACAGGCCACCACCCATTTTCAGAAAAGATTAATCCATATAAAATAAAAATACATAATGGTTAGGTATATTAATATATTACATAGAGTATTATATAGGTAATGTGTCGACTTTGGGATAGTAGATGTCTCTACTTCTATCTAGATAGTAGACCTTTCAGCAGAACAGCTGAAAGATTCAACGTGGAAGGGATATTATGTAGATCACGCCTTGAGCGGCCTGTAGTCCAATCAACGCAACGGGGAGAAAACCGGTCACTAATTGTTATCAGCAAACAAAAAATATGGTCGTATAGAGAAAAAAATTCTAAGAAAGATGGCGTTTTTTGCTACTCGAGTCCTAATGGCGAACCTAACCAAAGAAATTCGCAAAAGTAAAAAAAAAAAAACGTTTTTTTGCAAATAAAAAAAAAAGCCAAGTCCTACAGAAAAAAGTTAAATGAGAAAATTGTAGGTCTTAAAAATGCGTGTCGAATGAAATTTGAACGAAAAAAATCGGTTCATAAACATTTGAGAAAAATAAAAAAACCGCCAAAAATCGCGTTTTCGTATATTTGCTGTATAAATTCCAATTTTGTTTGAACAGACTGGTTGTTAACTACAAATAGAGCCAAAACATGCCAAAAATGATCCTTTTTTTCAAAGATTTAAGTTATTTTTTTTCGAGTTACGATAACGATTTAAAAAAAGAGGTTTTCAAAAATCGGCTTTTGCGGTGACAAAAATGATCGCACAGAAACGATCACGGCTCATTTTATTCGCGAAGACTTGTACTTTCATGCTATCAAAAAACCAAATCGCTTTTATTTAATTTTTGCATAAAAAATGCGTTGTAACAATCATTTTTTCGAACCGTTTTTTTTTTCGAATAACTTTAAATTTTGGTTTTACATTTTTGGCCGTTGGATATTTGAAAACTGGCGTTCAAAGCACGCATTTAAAAAAATTAAGGTCCTACGACCTCAGGGGGGCGAGATAATTTTTTTTTTTAGCCGAGAAAAAGATAATGTTGCGAGCGCGATCGATTTGAAATCGTGTTTAGTTTTCGATGCGCCCAAGCGGTGCGTCCCCCCACTCTGTCACCGCGCGCTGGCCAGGGCGTGCCGCACCCTGTACTGCGCTGTACTTTCGCAAACAATTATGTCAACTTAATTTATGCGAAATGATTTGAATTTTTTTTTAATAAAGTAAAAAATCTTTAAGAAAAAATCTTTATTTCGTGTAAAAATTAAGTCGATCAGACGTATACAGCGCTGTCAGGAATTAAAAAAATAATTATCTCAGCTCCCTGGGGTCGTAGGACCTTCCTTTTTTTAAATGCGTGTTTTGAATGCCATTTTCAAATATGTAACGGACAAAAATGTAAAACCTACATTAAAGAAGTTATTCGAAAAAAAACCTGTTTGAAAAAATGATACAATTTTACAACGCATTTTTTTATGCAAAAATTAAATAAGAGATTTGGTTTTTTAATAGCATGAAAGTACAAGTCTTCGCGAATAAAATGAGCCCATGATCATTTCTGTTCGATCATTTTTGCCACCGCAAAAGCCGATTTTTGAAAACGTCTTTTTTTTTAAATCAACTCGAAAAAATAAAACTTTTTAAATTTTTGGAAAAAGGATCATTTTCGACTTGTCTTGGGCTTTATTTGTAGTTAACAAGTCTTCAAACAAAATTGGAATTTATACAGCAAATATATGTAAACGCGATTTTTTACGTTTTTTTTTTTTTATTTTTCTCAAATGTTTATGAACCGATTTTTAAGGCCTACAACTTGAAGCTTTTTTTTTTATTTGCAAAAAACCGTTTTTTTTAAATTGCGAATTTTTTGGTTATGTACACCATTAAAACTCGAGTAGCAAAAATGCTGTCTTTCTTAGAATTTGTTTCTCTATATGGCCATATTTTTTGTTTACTGATAACAATTAGTGACCAATTAACATAGGGGCTTCCGCTCGTTGATTGGACTACTGTGGTACAGTTAATGTTGCCCAGTTAGAACCGGCCTTCTAGAATATTCTAGATACTACACGGACAGCCAAACAAAAGCATTCGGGAGAGGAGCATATGCGCAGAAACGCTTTGTCGTGTAAATATGTAGGAATTACAATTCTGTATACATCGATAGCTTAATTTCGTCTTATCGAGAGTTCTTGAAATTGGGATGGACCAACATTACGTAACACAATAAGATTTACATAAATTATAACCACGCCTACTCACTACTTTACTATAAGCTAACTTAAACGGGCGCATACTATATGAATACGTTTACCATAACATGAAACTATGAATAATTTTATGAACAACCACATTTTTTTCACATTCTCCAAAAATTTGTATTTCGGAATAAAACTATTTCTAAGAAATTGGTTTCCTCATTTTTCGTGTCTATGATACACTTTCTTAACCTCTGTATACAAAAATATGTGGTAATAATTTTCACTCTCACAATAGCATTAATCTCATAACTTAAATTAAAAAACTTACACATTAAAAATCTGATTTTTAATGCTGCCAATTTCCTCGTTTTTGGTAATCATTATTTTTTTTACAGAAGGTTGTTTTAGCGAATTTTGAAAAGTGATTTATACAAGTAGGTACTGCATTTCCATTCTAAATTGAAAATAGGTAGAAAAAAGCAAGATTGTCAGATATATTTTCTAAAATTGCTAAGCTCACTATACAAGTATACTGCATACTTCAGTAAACTGTTAGTTCGTGACGTTCTTAGAAAGCTAGTTTGGAAATATTAAAAAAAAATACATATGACATTGTCTGGCTAAATGAGCATTATTTACAGCAAATTATATTACAAATATTAAGAGTTTTGTATGCAGGCTAATTTTAATCTCCTATATTGATTTGAATGAAAAAAAATTATTTCACAATTTTCGAATTTATAAAAGATATATGCACGCCCATGGAATCATAAAGTTGCACCGCTTTTTTGTTCCCCAGGCGTATTTATCATTTTCAATTAAAAATAGAAGGACTATACTCCTTGTTATGAATTAGCAGCAATGTACGAGGTGTGTAAATTAAGTGATGAGACTGATTTTTTTATTCGAATAGAATTACAATTCAGTATTGTCTCCTTCAAAATAACTTCCTTGGAAAGCCACACAGCGCTGGAGACGGGTCTTCCATTCCTCATAGCGGTGCTGGAACTCGTATACTGGAATAGCCTTCAGCTGGTCAGTTACAGCCGTTTGAATGTTTTTTATGGTCCCAAATGACGTCCCTCGAGGTGATTTTTCAATCTCAGGAAGAGAAAAAAGTCATAAGGACTCAAGTCAGGCAAGTAAGGAGGCTGAGGAGCCACAGGAATGTTTTTACTGGCTAAAAACTCGTTTACTGAAATGGCTGTGTAACAAGGCTCATTGTCGTGATGTAACATCAAAATCTGATGAATAGTCGTGTGATTCAAATTTAACTCTTCCCAGTCTTCCCCGATCATCCTTGTCGTCAGTCGACGATCTGAACGCACAAGATCCCGTATTTTATCAACATTTTCATCAGTTTTTGAAGATGAAGGCCTTCCGTTGCGTGGTTCATCTTCAATCGACTCTCCATCTTCTGAGAATTCCTTAAACTACCGAAAAAACACTCTCGTGTATTCGTTGCGCTGTGTCCAAGTCTGAAGCAAAAGATAATGGCCTAGCCTACCTTGCTCAAAATTAATGTAACTCATTTTTAAAACGCACTAGAAAAAAAACGGTTTCCGAAAACAATCACAAATAACAAACAAATGATTCTAACAAGTTAAAACTTGTACTGAAGGTGCATTACATGTTGACATACCGCCCTTCCAAGTCCCGTCTCCGCAGTGTGGCTAGATTGGGCGTTACGTTGCCAGTCTCATTACTTAAAATACACACCTCGTATATAAATTATACTTAAAAGTGTTCAGCGGATTTTTGATGTTTTTTGACTTTTTTTTGCACTTTTGATTATTTAATTAGTCGATAGAATTGTATTGTTTGACTGTATTTGCATATCTAGACAAAACTTCTTATAGAAACAATTAAATACAGCAAGTAGATGGGTTCAGGCAGTTAATTTTTTATTTTGTGGTTTACTTAGTGTATTTATTTCATAGCGTGCTATTAAAGCTGTTGTGTTAATAAACTGTTAATTGTTTTATGACGGACTGTAAGTCTAATGTAAATTTTGTCTGTACTGAAGTTGTTTATTGACAAACATGAAAGTAGGTCGTTTAATTGTGATGGTTCTAATTATTCTTACTTGTACATCCGAAGCAAAACAATCAAAGAATTTGTAAAAAGACGTTCAGTATTACAGTAAAACATTTGATATATTATATCAAATAAAAGGGTTCAGTGGAAAATTTAATTTTGTGATTTATATTATATTTTTTAGTGTAAAGCAAACTTTATGCGCTTAGCATGTACATATCGTACTCCCAATTCAATACTGCCATAACTGCAACCTTTTCATATTTGCAGTTATGGCAGTATTGAATTGGGGGTACGATATTATCATCCTAGTTAAAATCTGTAACAAAGCCTTAAAACGGTGCGATATTCGGATAATCAAGGTTTGTTCGTTGTTGACCGCCCACTGTTCGGATTAGCGGAGGTTTGGACTAACGCATGTTCGGATTATCAAGGTTGTACATTCATGGTCATCTATGTACATTTTTTTCATGTCTTTAATTTTAAACTGATAACGTATAAAATATATTATATTAACAAACATCTTCACAGACCTAGCATATTTGGCGATGTGGGTGTTATTTCCCACCGTGTTACCTTTATAAACAGTTGAGATAAATTGAGAACATACAGAAGATATTCCAAATAGCTAACAATGGAACTAAAAAACATACTAGAAAGGGGAAAATAATAAAAATCTCCTCCACTTTGTTCACTTGGTGTCTTCAAAGGAACAAACACAAACAAACAATGTACCTATATACTAGTACATATCCTGGTAAATTAACGGTATATTAATAGAGATTAACATATCTTCCCAAAATAAAAATGCAGCATTCGATAATAAATATTTTACGAGTATATTAATAATACTACATACATACCACGATATTAATAATAATAAATCATTCAAGGCTTTCTGTCATATCAAGAAATAATAATTATTTTTGAACAATTATTGTTCAAAGAAAAATTATATAGCTCCTATCTCTTTTTCATGCATATTATTATCCACTTTTGTTAAAGCATAAAAATCTGTCAGCAGGCTATGGTGAATATGTATGTACTTCCTGTGACAAAACAACAGCGGAAACGTTGCCAACCAATATTTTTAATCTGTTCGTTTATTGTGGCTATTATTATCTCTTGTAGAACGAAGATATTTACTTTTAAATTATTTATCGATACCAGAATTAGAATCCTTGGGCTTGGAAATATGTATAATGACTAGGGTTCGGAAAAAAAATGTGTGCAATAATGCAGGGTTGACACTATACAAACCTCTGATAATTAAAGTATAAACCGTATTTTTAAGCGCGTTGTATATTATATACGCGTCTATTTTTTGCCCCTGCATACGTACGCCACTGACCATGGCTGTTAACGCGCACTGAGACTCGTTGTATGCCGTAGTACGCCGATCCCATGCGGGAGCTCTGGATAGTTGAACGCAGTTTACTCTCTACTTTACGGATCCTAATAATGATGTAAAATACTTCTGGTTTATAATAATCAAAAGGAATGGCATAAAATAAAAAAAATAAAATTCTATATTTCTTAGAACTCTCTATTTATTTTACATTAAAAGACCACTTATCAACAGGTGATAAAACAGTATTCAAATGCTTAAGAGCTGATCCAGACTGTCGTTAAGATGTCACTGTTTTAATGCTAGATGGAACGAAGCGCACAATTTGGGCAGATTGATAATTTTATTTTAGTGCCTGTTTGTGTTGTAATAATTTATTAATTATATATTTTAAGATGGTTTTAAACTAATGTTTGCAACGGTTAATATACATACATGTAAATGAGCTTGAAATAAACGAGTGTTTAATATATTTGATTTATTATAGAATTTGTAAACGGTATTTTTTCGGATTTCGAACGAAAACATTTCAAAAATGCTATGTAAAATTCATTTTATATGGTGCAGCCATCGTTGATTATCTGTATGATTTTTTTTATGATTTTACAACAAAAAAAAAAAACAACGCGTTTTTCTCGAAACCCCTTTTTTCGTGCGGCGTTGTATTTTTCCCCGAAACTACTTGACCGATCCTTACAAAATTTTAACCACATATTCGTCAAATGTGTAGGTATAGCCGGAACTATGTATGTATAATACTGTGTGTAGTGAATATACAGATATACATATGTAATATACATATGTATGTATGTGTGTAGCTTAGATGCCGATAACTTTCAAGTCAAAAAAGTATTTCTGAAAATTTCCGTATTGACTCCAGATTTCCGGTCCTCTTCCCGATTACGTTGAAAAATTAGAGTGTGTAATTTAACAAAATGAACAGATGACATCATATTTTGAAAATCGAAAGACGATTAAAATTGGCATTGATTGAAAAATGTCTCTTTTTGAAAAACGAAACTCGCTTAAAAATTGAAACATTTTAAATTATAGTTTTTTTCTATACCCAAAACTATGTCAGACTAAACCTAATAGTAAATGATACCGCTGTAACGATTGAACCGAAGTCAAAAACATCAACTCACAATTTATGCTAAAATCTGCTGACTTGGTGCAAGCCGATGAATGTAAACCCAGTTAATGGTAAAGGTACCTACCACGCATTTAATTGTCATAAATCCCTGTTTAGAACTATTTTATGTATACACGGTGGAGACTTTAACTGGAATATATTCGCTAGCGGGGTGGTGAATGATTTTTAAAAAAATTCCCGAGACACGTCAACTTTTAAATGTATTTACCTACATTTTGCAAGTAATGTGAAAAATATAGCCCTTCAGGGGTGGCTGAAACCACCCTCGACATGATTTTTTCAAATGCAACCCTATGGCTTATGACCCCTGATTGTAAAGCTGGTGGAAAGAGGAATCCAACGCACTGATCAAATTTAAATTTTTAGTATGTTTGTAGGGTTGCATACAATTAAAACGTAATTTTATAGTTTAATTTATTTTAAACGCAACAATTTCGTACTCAAAATGTGTGTTGTTTAGTTTTGGAATGTAAACCTTACTTTTCATATGTCCCCAAAAAAAAATTCCAAGCAATTTTTTGCCACAACTGATATTTGTTATTTTTTGCTAGGGTTTTTACACGGCCGCAAAGAGTAATTTAGTTTGTATGCTGTATTCAGAGTTTGAAACGGTGTTATTTCAAATTGGTGAAAATGTCTTATATAACTGAATCACTAAAAATCGAAATTTTGATGATGATTGGATATGGTGAGAGGGCGCGAACTCAATGCGAAGTTGTTCGCTTGTTTCGAGAAACGCATCCTGACTTGCCACCACTAAATCAAGGTACCATTAGTAAAATTGAGGCACAATATCGAGAGATGGGTCATGTCAGGAAAGTACCGAGTAAGAGGCAGGCTGTTGTTGATGACGACACGAAGTTGAATTTGTTGCTTGCTCTAGAAGAAAATCCAACCACACCAGCCCGTCAACTGGCCCGTGATAGTAATCTTAATCACAAAGCAGTTTTAGAAATACTTAAATATGAGAAAAAACGCCCATATAAAATGCAAGCTGTTCAAGAGCTACTTGAAGATGATCCAGATCGACGGTTGGAATTTTGCGATTTATTGATGACTTCTATTGATCAAAACCAGTTATCTTTAGAGTGGATAGTTTTCTCTGACGAGGCTACTTTTACATCAAATGGGCACATAAATCGCCAAAATCGTTACTGGGCTGAAGAGAACCCCCATTGGATGAGGGAACTTCATACTCAGCGCCCACAGAAAACTAATGTGTGGGCCGGAATAATACAAGATAGAATTGTAGGACCATTTTTCTTTGATGACACTCTTAATGGAGCAAGATACTTGCGTTTACTCCAGCACGAACTAATGCCAGTGCTATGTCATTTATTTCCAAACCCCTTAAACCCTAAATTGACCGACGAGAGGTTATGGTTTCAGCAAGATGGGGCCCCACCACACTATACTGCCATTGTTCGTCAGTAGGATCTGGACAGAATTTTTCCCGGTAGGTGGATTGGGAGGCGAGGTAATATTGAGTGGCCAGCAAGATCTCCAGATCTTACACAACTGGATTTCTTTTTGTGGAGACATCTTAAAAGTAGGGTTTACATTCAGAAACCCAACAACATAGCAGATCTGCAGGAAAGGATAAGAGAGGAAATAGGAAAAATAACACCGCAAATGTTGCATAATGTAAGGGACGAAACCTACCACAGACTGGGTTGCTGCCAATAAGTGAATGGTGCACATTTTGAACAAATGTTACGTTGATAATAACTTTAATTTTTAAATTGTTTTAATTGTATGCAACCCTGCAAACATACTAAAAATTAAAATTTGATCAGTGCGTTGGATTCCTCTTTCCACCAGCTTTACAATGAGGGGTCACAAGCCATAGGGTTGCATTTGAAAAAATCATGTCGAGGGTGGTTTCAGGCACCCCTGAAGGGCTATATTTTTCATATAACTTGCAAAATGTAGGTAAATACATTTAAAAGTTGTCGTGTCTCGGGAATTTTTTTGAAAAATCATTCACCACCCCGCTAGCGAATATATTCCAGTTAAAGTCTCCACCGTGTATATGTATGTACATATGTAGTTCCAGAAAAAAAGATTCGATGGGTTTTAGATCTGGAGACCTAACACCTCACTGGATTGGGTCTTGTCTACCCGTCTCTCGCCCATTAAAATGGCGATCTACATATTCTGAAACACCTCTTTCTTCATGCATCAGAGCATACTATCGTGTTTATAAGATGATAAACATATTGTGCAATGCGTGGAACATTTTTACATTAAGTCGTGCAACAATTAATTGCCAATCCTGGGGCAACAAACTTCAACATTTCTACACAACATGCACGTTTCTGCTGTAATTGTAATTGTTTTGTGCAGAACTTTTTTTGTGCCATTTGTCTTTATTCGAATTCAAAGAATAATAACAATTACTTTAATAAATAGAAATGTTTATATTTACCTCATTTTTTACCAAAAAAGTTAAGCCAAAAACTGTTCTTCACACATACTTTCACTCACAGTTAAATCCTGGGAGTTTTCAAATGGAGTGAAATTTAGAAATGTACTATTTAGTAGGTTGATAATATTTTTATGTGGATGTTTTAGTAGACCAAATAAGATTTTGGGAATCGGCCATAACTTTTGAAATAAAGAAAATATATAAAATAAAAATGTACGATTCATAAAAAAAGTAGGTATTTTGCTAAAAAAATCGAGGCATGGCGATGCGTCGATAGCATCGTTAAGTTATACTTTTTATTTCTGTCTTAAAAGGCAGGAGATTCTGGCTTTAGTAAAGGTAAGTAAATTGATATACTCTTTACAGAAATTATATCTATTTAGTTAGCAGTTTACGAGAAAAACAGATGGTTGACTGCACTACAACCATAAATCGGCCATAACTTTTTTAAATATTCAAAATACAAAAAAATGTTAAACAGAAAACGAACTCATACTTAATTAATATACCTTTTGTAATGGCAGATTAAAAATGGTATGTTGCTGAAAAAAAATTATCGAAGCGTCGCGACGCTTATGTTTTATTATTGCCTTAATTTTGAGTGATGAGTAAAAGTAATTTACCTTTCACAAAGATTAACTTATCTCGGCCGTTTCTGAGAAAAACTCACTTCCTGTGATAAATCGATCACCCTCTACCTCCTAATTTTATTCTCAAACATCTATAACTAGTATAAGTATTTTTTGTTTGTTCCTTTTCATTTTACTCTCATCTTTGCTCCCACTCATCGTAATCCTACCATTCTTGGCAAGGGAGCGCTCATACTTCCTTGTGGTCCTTGATACCATTATAAACTATATAGGTACTATTTTATGATATCAAAATAATTATGCAATAATAAAATTAACCTGCTAAAAAATGATATACCTATATACTAAAACATTGTTGGATAAACTGAGCGTACACTAGATAATAGATATGTATATATGTTTATTTTAATACGGCCCTGTTTAAAACTGCACGTATTACCAGCGACATTCTCAGCGGTGTCTATGTCGGCAGGTTTTTTTTCTTACTTCGATGTCATGGACTGTACATCCATACACGTTTTATCGTAAACATCAGCTGAAAAAAGATTAGCAGAGGATTAGCTTGATAAGTCCCGGAATGTGCAATTATCTTGTTCGCCTCTGATTTGAATAACTTTATCTAATACAAGGCGATAACAACCATTCATCGATTTAGGTTAGTGATGAAGAGGAACGATGAGATTGATCGCTTCTTTGCGCCAAGTGATAAAGGTGTTTTACTAAAACAAAAGGTCTACATGTGTGTCACAACTGAGGTAACTATTATCCGAGATGTGATCAGTAGGGTCCGGCAAGTGTGCCACAGCGCAGGGTCGGACTCGTAATCCGTCATGTCATTGACGGAAGGACACATAAGAGAGCAAAAAGAAAGGATAAAAAATGTGTTAATAATGTACATATAGGTATACCGTTTGTGGCATTCAGAAACTCCGACTGTCCTCATTGCCTCTCATGAAAGGCTACATGCGCAAAACATTATGCACAAACCAAACCGAAATTCGTCTTTTCTAACAGTACCAGTATTATTTTATTGATGGATTTATATGAAGTGTTATGAAAAAGCACAAACAAAAGTGAGACGACAGATAAGAAGCAAACGCACACGCATCGAAGGTAGTGAGGGAATAAGACCGACCCTCTCACCACCTGTGCTTGTTGTTAGACAAAGAACTGTAGTAATTATCCTTTTTCACAACTGGCCGATGCCGGCTTCACACAAACTGTATATCGACGATTGCAAGGACTGCATAAAATATGTAATCTGTCTATTGTAAAATCCTTGTAATTTTCCATTTTTTTTTTCAGTCTATTCGCAAATGGTACTGGCTGTGCCATTATTGCAAAAATCCACACCAAAATCAGATAATATACACTACACTCATGACACATATAGTTAATACAATTATTTTAAACTGCGTTCTACCGTTCGTCCGCTAGCATCGAGCTAATTTACAATCCTAAATTTCGACGACGGAATGCTCACTACGCTGTATGGATAAATTGCATATAGCCTTTCCCAAACCCGCCACGGGAGAGTTCCAGCGCGTTACCAGGCATAGTCAGTGGCGTACGTATAAAGGTAATACGTACAAAAAGATTTTATTTAAAAAAGTATTTCTATTCCATCGTAAATTTATAACCTTATTTAATTGTCAAATCTGTCACATTATATGACATAATATATTATATATAGATAAGCCATTATTTATTTTACAATAATTGTGACAGTCACTTGTCAAAAGTTGACATAACCGAAAAGCTTCGACATGACCGTTATTTCCGTCTCTCTCGTTTATAGCCAGATTTGATGACTTTTTTTGGATGGCTCTATATAATTTGTACGTCTATGCTGATATCTGTGGTACCTACTATTTAATACATGTTGTTCTTATTTTTTAACCGAATATTTGTATAATACAAAAATGAGGGTCACTGATCACTAGGATCCTGAAACTGTGCTACAACGTAGGGCTGGCACTATACAACTCTGATAATTAAATTATAAACCGTATTTTTTAAGCGCCTTGTAAACTTTATACGCGTGTATTTCTTGCCTGTGCATATGTACGCCACTGACCGCGCCTGCTAACACATCGGGACTGTATCGTATGCGCGGTAGTACGCCATCCCGTTGCTGGAGCGCTGGATAGTTAAATGCAGTTTACCATGCTTTAGAGCAAACTTTCCGGACCCTACTCATTACAAATCACGCGCTACATGGTAGAGCAGGTATTCGGATTTTAGAAATCATGTGCTCATCATGCACGGACAACGTTTCCTTCAATAATGGTGTAGATGTAGTCGGTGGTGGCATGGAAATTTGTTTGAATTTGGGGATAACCAAAATGTGTTAGGGATGATAGATGAAACTTGTCATACTAATTCAAATGTTGTCACCATTAAACTGCTCCACTTGCACAACCGTACCTTTTGTCATATTCTCGGCTGTCAATTGATTATTCTTACAGTATACCGCATCGCTTGCAACCTCTGACACTGATGCTGTTACAATACACTGAACTGTGGCTATTTTTTATCACCCAGACGATTCATTTCATTATTTGTTGGTTGGTCTGTACTAAGAAGGCTGGAGTAATCTAATAAGGCCAGTTTGTAGTCAAAGTAACAGCTGTCGGGCATTGCAATGGGTCACCAAATATTACCTCCAAATATTTGGTGACCCAATCTTTTAGAACGTCATCGCAGTTAGGGATAGGAAGTCTGGTGTACAATGGCTAGGAAGTCTTGGAGAATTCAAAAGAAGTCTTCAGAGTGAAATGGGGAAATCTCATCACTAAAAGAAATCTGATGAACAAAATTAGGCTGGCGCTCGCGATTTTTTGTGATATCTAATGCCACAAATGATGTAGCAGCACATTTGCGGATCCCTGAGTGGTATTAAATTAAATAAAATTGTACAAGCAACTATTATAATTGATGTTTTTTAAATTCACATTCGATTTCTCGTTATATCATACTGATTTATCAGTTGGTTAATTTTATTTTTGCTCTTACATAACGTCATTCCAGGTAGTACATAATTCTTGAATTAGCACAATGAAACTGAAGTAGTAGGTAGTATCTTGTATCTCTGATCTCACATGTTATTTAATAGGATATTTTAAAAATAATATAATTACTGATGACTACATTGTTTAATGATAAGATAATATTCAGTATAGATAGTTGACCAGATTTTTACACCAAATACTTGTATGAGGCTCAAATTTTATATTACTAGAAATCTCTTGAGGAACAGAACCTCTGCAAACAATTTAATAATTTTAATGCATATTATGAAACCATTGGTTAAATAAAAATTAACCACTGTATTTTAAAAAAGATCCTCAATTTTGGGTTGTTATGCTCCTCCTGTAAACTTTCACCTATATAGAAGCAACAGGTGTGTGAACATGCTTCTCTAGCTGGCGTCGAAACGAATTTTGGGAATCACATGTTATACCAGAATAACCAGATAAAGTAAGAATAAATCAATTGTATGTTAAGCCGGAAACAAAGTTTCCAAAACCTCAACTCACCTGTTTCGGCATTTTGCTGGTGCTTTACAAATCCAGTCTGCAAAAGAGAAAGAAATCATTAACAATGAATACGTGATGTAACCTAATTTGTTTTAGATGTTATTTTTAAAATTTCCGTTGACGTCCTGTTAACACTGTACCTATTTATATTAAGTAAAGAACAGGTTTTCCACGTTAACACTTTTTTATTGTATAGTTAAACAGACGTACATAGGTATTCATAAACATTAAAACTTATAGAAACACATTTTTATGATTCTGAAGTTTGTAGTAAAGTGTGCATAGGTACACACAATAAAACAAAGGCCTTGAAATGGTTGCGTGGATCGTCATTTTGATGTATTTTTCTTTCACATGGCACACTATGTGTCATCAGATTTTACAGTTCAGTTAAATAAAACCTTTTCAACCTGTATGAATGTCCTAATTAAATTATCTTACTCATAGGTATACCTCTCAATACATGCCAGTTTCAATAGAAATCTTATCGCCGAAATGTTGTTATGTAAATGGTAATTTAATTTATCTCAAATGGTTTGAGAAACATATAAATAGGTATTTACATGTGCAACAGTGCACAGGTAGACCGCAGACGTTGTCGCCGGCACTTGTTTATAACTATGGCGCTAAAGCGTCGACAACAAATAAATTGACACGTTGAAAAAATAGAATACTTACCGGACAACTTATTAATTTAAGGGTTGACACACTACAATCCACCACATTAAACAACACACGCGTTTTTTTATCGGGCACACACCCTTTACACGCACGAGACGACAACTTAACGTGACAAATTGTCAAGATTCAGCAAAATTATTCATTCCTTTAGTACGCGTTTCAACCACTAGGAATCTTACCACTTATGTATCACGGCGCCATCTGTAGGTCTCCCTCGTATTCTTATTTTATATCAATCAGCTCAGTTACCACTATTGCAGAAAAACTAGTTTTAAATCAAAGCTGTATTTAATTTAAATTTTGAATGAAAACATTCACATATTTTATAACAATTACATTACAACATAAAAAGATGAATAAACATACGAGCGCAGGCTCATAATAGTTCGGCCGGCAAACATTTCTAGCTATATGATTGAACATAATGTGAAATCTATTTCATAGATAAAATATTTTATCAAAATTATTTCAACTGCATTAAAATATATGTTTAACTTGCAAATACTGAAAATTATAATCAAATTACATAATAAACAATATTTATTTAACACAAAAATAACAACCAGCTGATAGTTCGGCCGCCTTTTAATATTGTGTTACGTCGCCTCTGTTAGCAATAACTGCTTTTATTCTACTGGGCATTGTGTCTACAAGTCTTGCACACTCTCCTGGATGTACATTATCCCATATGTTTTGCAAGGTTGCTTTTAATTCAGGTACCGTACGTGCTGGATTTTTCCGAAGTTCTTTCTTCATGTTATGCCAAAGTGTTTCAATTGGAGTCAAGTCTGGACTAGAAGATGTCCATTTTAGTGTAGGAATAGTATTTTCCTGAAACCACTTGGTAACTGATTTTGCTATATGGCAAGGTGCATTATCTTGTTGGAAGATAAAGTTATCTTCTTCGGTTGTGCATTTCGCGATGGATGGCAATAAACTTTCTTCCAGAATCTCTCTGTATTTATTCGCGTTGACAGTCTCCTCTGACAGTTTCCTACGCCTTTCGCAGACATACAACCCCATATCATGATTGAGGTTGGGAACGTAACTTTTCTAACTAGGCACTCATTGTGATAAGCCTCACCAGAAGTACGCAAAACTCTTTTGCGGGAGTCTCCCACACAAACGTCATATTTGGACTCATCACTCCAAATTACATCATGCCATTGTCTTTGAGTCCAATTTTGATGTTCCCGAGCCCATTTCAGTCTAATTTTGACAACTGTCTTGTTGATTTATTTAATAAGGGTTTTGTTTTAGCTAGCGTAGTCGTTTTGATGGCAATTACGATAAGTGGCCGAACTATTCTGACCCATCAGCTGGGTGTTATTTTTGTGTTAAATAAATATTGTTTATTATGTAATTTGATTATAATTTTTAGTATTTGCAAGTTAAACTTGTATATTTTAAAGCAGTTGAAATAATTTTGACAAAATATTTTATATATGAAATAGATTTCACATTATGTTCAATCACATAGTTAGAAATGTTTACCGGCCGACTTATTATGAGCCTGGGCTCGTATAAATCATATAGAAAATTTTAGTCATGCATACAGCTCATTCGGTCTTTTTACAAAACCAATAATCAATAATAGTCATAGAATTTAAGATTAGTGAGTTAGAATTTAAGTATAGTGGTTTTATTTTGATTTTTTAGATAGATGATACCTATAGAAGATACATTTTTAGGTTGGACCAGTTTATTTTGAAAAATTTTAATAAATGCTTCAAGGTATACCTACATGTGTTTTTTTACAAAATTGTTTCAATATTTTAATTGAAAACATTTTTAAGTAGAATGGCAGACGTTAGATTGAGTATCCTGAAATATAGGTATGAAATATTTAGATGACACTGTAATTTCAAAGTGTGTATATGAGGGCGAACTTGTTCTGAATGCAGGCTATTCATGAATTCAAGCATTTGAAGGTACTGTAGTTTTTTCACTATCTTCCACTTTTTTGAATCCTTAGCTGAAACGGACAATAATAATTATAAATATCTTTATATTAACCTTAAAAATACTAAAACTTCTCCTCATCAAAATGAGAACAGGCTTTCATTAATTTACTGACAGATTTTCCTATACTCAGTTTTAATATCCAAGCCTTGCGTATCTTTGTACGTTCCTTTTGACCAAATTTATTTACCAGGGAAACTTGATGCTTTCCTTGTTCAGGAGAGATATGAAAAGTTAATTGGGGATCCCTCTTAATCCAGGACGAACAGCGAGGTATACAACAATAGTGATTCATTCTAATTATAATACTCACCAAATAACGCTAATATTATAATTTTTAAAGAATAACGTTTGAATAAACGATGGCCCAGTCATTAGTTTGTTGAGCGACCATCAGGGAGCAGGGAGTGTAACGCTTATGTTGTTTTACCTATTAGTACCTGTTTAATTATGATTTAATTCATTATATATTAAATTAATTGTAGGATAACAATACCATGACTACTTTATTACAAAATGGTTTAACTTGTAAATTCCATTTTGTGCCATTTGCAAAATGTTCAGTAACCCTAAAACCACGAACTTTAAAGTACCTACTTACGCGGGGTCTGTAGGGACCCCAGCCTAAGATTTTTTCAAAACTACCTGTGTGAAAATTTCTCTCTCTTGCACATTGGCCTTGCTTTTTTCTGGCTGATTCTTTTTGACTAATCTAATAGCTAACCTCGTTAGTAAGGAAACAATTTTGGATATACCTAAGGGGTGTGTAGATAACCCCACTCCATACTTACATTGGGATGTGATTTTTTTCTCGATAAATTGTTTAAGGTGTAAACACCAATGGTTGTAAAAAGGTTGAACTGCCTTAGTAATACTTTGATGTGCCTCGTTAACACTATTTTTCATGCCTTAGTAACACCATGTTTTCAGTATTTTTTACTTACTCCATATGTATTAGCCCCGTATAACAGTATGTATTTAAAATGTAAATGTTAAATTATGTTCTGGTATCTTTATTTATGTCCCCACATACTGCTTTAGGTAACTAAATATAGCATAGTACTCAAAGTTATAGTCGTTAGTTAGGTACTTAGTATACATATTTGAATTTTTTTTCAAAAGTTTCTTTCGAATTTTTTTTACCATGAAAGTTTACATATTTGGGTCTTAAACTATAATGTTAGTCTTTGAAACAATTTTTTTATTAACTCCTTCCCTTTTTTTCCCATTGCATAAGAAGTGGGAATCCCATCCCTATAGCTGATACTCAAAAATCAGTTCTAACTCTGAATTTTATTGACGTAATGAAAAACTTCATTAACAGTACGAAAGGTTTTGTAACAGTTACATCTTTTCTAGATTACAAAATAAATTTTTTCAATCTGCTTGATCTACAATGTGGCGGCTTCGAGGTCCAGTAGAAGTCACGGTACATAGGCGGGTATTAGATGCTGCATTTTATGTTACAATTAGGTGAATTTATATACAAGATTCTCTCTTACAATTAGTGGAAATCTACGAAGCACAGTTATTTCAACTGAGACTACAAAAGTTGCCGGCCGCCCCAGCATCTCTCTGATCTTGCCCGCGATTGGTTCACCGCTCACTTTCATATTTGCGTCGCGTCTATCTAAGAGAGAAGTTCAATCAGTTCCCGCTCAATCAGTAATATGAACTGCCGTAAACAGAACTCTGCTGGACTCCTGGTCATAGTGGCAACATGGGCAATGAGACGATTGATGCACTGGCAAAGGAGGGCTCAAAATGGGGTGACAGCAAACGCGTAATCTAACGAGAGACAAACCTTGGCATGTTGCGTGTGCAGGAGGGTAAAAACATTTCCGATAGATATCTTAAGAATGTTAGAGTTACAAAATCTCTGTATAAGTATATTTGTTCATTTATGTAGTGTTTTTACTATATGGTATAATTTTTGTTTCTCCCTTTATATTAATAGTTGTATTTATTATCTACTTTTATATATACAGACTGCATGCATCAATGTTAACATTGTTAACAAATAGGAAAGGTAGTAACTGTAGTAAGTGGGTTTTAGTTAGTGATAATCTTATTGGACAGAGGGCGTGGCCAACATTACATCACAGAAGCCACTCTCCAATAAGATTATCACTAAACAGAATCACACCTATTCACTATTTGTGTTATGTTTACGCTGATGGACAGTCTGTATGAACTTGGCATTCATTACTTCTATGGTTTGTATCCACATCTCATATTTCAATAAGTACATACTTCTGGATACTTGCAGGGTCTGCATGGATTACTAATGAACACGAGTCGCCCAGCTCAGACTCTTAAAGCAATTAAAATATTTGCGATTTTTTGAAATGTCAGAGGTGAAACTCATTAAATTTTTAATTCTACTGATCACCTTTCGCTGTATCTCCACAGTGATGTTTGCGGTAGCACTGTAGTTCCCGTGTAATGAAGAAATATAGTATCAGCTTCAAATATTCTTTTGCGATTCGGAATAATATTGGCACCTACTATTTACAGCTGCCAGGAAAATCACATTTTCGAAACATATCCAATTTGAAATTTCCTATCTGCGCTTCCATTGCCCTTTTCTGCTTCAGAAAAACAGGTATAAAAAAAATGGAAACTACTCATTTCATAACTGTTTTAATCAAAAACATAATGAACAATACCATTCTAACACATTGAATTGTGCATTACACAAAAAGATCCGAAAACTCCAGAACACTGGAAATTTTATAACACAAATAAAGTCAACAATCAACTGATCCCCTCTGTACACGTGTCACTGACGTTCACCATCCCTAGGGCTGATGGCACGTCTGCAGGTGATGCCTCCGCAACGAGCTCTTATCCGTGAAGGACTTGTCGCAGTCCCGGCACTTAAACGTCTTGCCCGTGTGCGTCACCAAGTGCCTGCTGAGCCCCGACGCGTGACAGAAAACCTTCGGGCAGAGCGAGCAATAGTGCAGCTGGATGTCGGAGGGACGATTCACCATGTGCGTTCTGAGGTGGACGCGCAGCGCTCCTTCTGGATGAAGCCCTTTGGGCAGTGTGGGCAGCTGTACGGCTTCTGGCCGGTGTGCGTCATCAGGTGTCTGAAGAGGATTTCCTTCTGGGCAAAGCTCTTCTGGCACACCTCACACTGGAAGGGACGCTCGCCAGTGTGGATGCGCTCGTGGCGGACGAGCGCAGAACGGGTCGGGAACCACTTCTCGCAGATGCCGCAGCTGAAACCTGAAAGTTTTCATTTGCAAGGTGAAAAATGTGAAGTGTGATGCATTTGGAACAGAAAGAAGTTTAGGAAAATTAAGAAATGCATTATCAATATTAAAGAATAAATGATTTTGGGATTCCAATTATTTTTCGGCGCCTTGTAAAATAATGCAGACGTAATATTTTATCCGGTTGATTCAAAAATATTGAGCCTTGCTGATATGTTCACATATGATTATTTATTTTATAAACAGGAGGAATTTAATTTAGAATACAACAGTCGCAGAACTCATGCGGTTGTGAAGCGAAAAAAGTTGTGTATGGCTATTTGCGGATGGTGATGATCGTTACATAATTTATATACTCTTATTTCCATTTTAAATTGAAAATAGGTAGAAAAAAGCAAGGTTGTCAGATATATTTTCTAAAATTGCTAAGCTCACTATACAAGTATACTTCATACTTCAGTAAACTGTTAGTTCGTGACGTTCTTAGAAAGCTAGTTTGGAAATATTAAAAAAAAATACATAGATATAAATTTATTAGTTAGCATTAAAATAAAGCGTTTAAAATTGCTGGAAAAAATAATTATAAATGAAAACAACTTTATGTATGTTACTATACTTAAGAAAATTTTGAAGAGCGGGCAACGCGATGCCAGCAACACCGATGCCAGCAACCAGCAAATGTCGACCAGTATACTATAGGATTGCTTTATATGTAATACATCCAAATATTTACTCGGTCCACTGTGCTATAAAATTTTTACGAAGTCGTTAAAATGATTTATGACTTTAGAAATTCCACCTGTTTAAGGCGCCAGTGATGTGTATTTCAGCTAGGTTTATTAACACAGACAATTTTTTGAGATTGTCTGGCTAAATGAGCATTATTTACAGCAAATTATATTACAAATATTAAGAGTTTTGTATGCAGGCTAATTTTAATCTCCTATATTGATTTGAATGAAAAAAAATATTTCACAATTTTTGAATTTATAAAAGATATATGCACGCCCATGGAATCATAAAGTTGCAGGGCTTTTTTTTTTCCCCAGGCGTATTTATCATTTTCAATTAAAATTAGAAGGACTATACTAAATGTTTGTTAAGGGCACAGAACAAATGATAATAGTGGAGGAAAGTTGCACAACTAACTGCACAAGTTCAAGGAGTGTATTGCTATATGGGGACGCGCATTATTATGTAGTAATATAACTTTGTCCAGCCTCGTCCACCGAGATCGAGCTGGTTGACCAAATTGCGGAGTTGAAGGTGATAGTTATATTGTCCTCCACAAGTTCCCAGTGATACACGCCACGAAGGCCCCAAAATCTGATAACATTACCTCTCCTGGGTGGATGTCAGGTTTAGATACCGATTGTGCTGGAGCATCTGGGTCTACCCACTGGCACTTACGGCTGTGATTTACATAAAGTACCCACTTTTTATCCCCGCTAACAAAATTGTTCAACGAGTCAAAATGACGATTATGCGAGAGTAGTTGTGTGCAAATGTAATCCGATGCTGGCGATCGGCTTCGCTTAATAAACGTGGTCCAACTTTTGGACTTCCTAGTGTTTCGAGTCCATCAACTACTGTGGCCTGGCTACAGTCGAGCTCTCAAGCCATCTCTCATGTGGTTCCATACGTGTTTACTTCGATAATCATATGCAAGCGCTCGAAATCCAGTTGAGGTGGCCTACCAGATCGTGGTTTATCGTCGATGCTGTAGTCGCTAGATTGGTAGAGCGTGAACCATCTCTTGCATGATGCTGAACTAGAGGCATTGACGCCATACACAGCCACTAGATTTCGGTGTACTTTGGTTGTATTATGGCCTAAATGAAATTAATATAATAAAGCATATCCAAACCTCACTTGAAGTTTCACTCATTTTTCCGTTGCATGTTACAGTTCCTCTCTGATATAATAATATTAACGCACATAAGTGCACGCTTTATATAACTTGTACCTCACCACTCTTCAGACTTATCTAGAAAATTCCAAACACTTCCAGGGAATGGCTCAATACTAATGAATCAACTGGATAAAAGGAACATATACTTAAACGATATGGTTTATGTGTAATGGTTTTTTCCAATTGAAATATCACGATCATTTAATTACCCTATTACAAAAATTAAATAAGCAGAATAAAAATAAATCTAACCTCTTTGTTGCATGTGCACAGAAGCATGCCTTCTCAACTGTATCCGCCTAGCAAACGATTTTGGACATTCCGGACACTGGAAAATCTTCAACTCCCCATCATCATTCACCTCCACCCCTCGATCGTCATTTATTAGGGTGGGTAAGTCTGCCTCCTCTTCTGTCATTAGTTCCATTACGATCACAGAACCATCTTCAGTCGTTACTTCCACCTGCGTTGATTTACCGTCTGATTGATTAACCTTTAGCTGGAGCTGTCCGCTCAAGTTTAGTCCTTAAAATTCACAAAAAAAATCAACAAAATGAGATTAGAAGACATTTCAGATCATCTTTTATTTTACCTGGCTGTGAGGCAAGAGTGGCCTTGACGGCATCCGCAATAGCGTCCATATTCGTATCATCCATGACTTGGTGCTCAGCCTCCTCAATAATATAAATGTTGTCTCCATCTTCGCCTTCCGTATCAATCTCTGTTTTCAACTGGTCTCCCGGTTTTAACGTGCAAGCTTCCTTTATAGTTTCGTCAGTTTCTGGAGGCAATGTAATATTCTCGGGATCATCATCGTCAGGCTCAGGTTCGGGCTGTACATATGTCACTTTAGTAACACCTAGAACGAAATAAAAAAATGCAAATAAAGCTTCATCAAGGGAGACTGAATTGTTCTCATAAGGATCTGCTTACCAACTAAATCCTCTTCACTGCTAGGCCCCGCCTGCGAGTTACCTTGTCTAACACTTTGCTCTTCTTCGGATTCATCCATTTCTATGTCAAGGCTCTCGTCTTGGCATTCATTGTCTGCCACTTCTCCAATTTTGCCCTTCAATTCTTTCAAGTGTTGACGCAATTTCATGTCAGAGCTCTCGCATTTCTTCCGAAAATTGTATGACTTCTCCAACTGAAATCTGCAGGGGTGGCATATTTTATCAGGTAGGCCATCCCCTTCAAACACCTAAAAGTAAAATTAATTAATTTATGTATTTGCTAAATCTATCGTGTTATCACTTTTACTGCACTGGAAAGCAACAATTTTATTTCTGCAATTTTCGTTTACAAACCTCATTTTTCCTAACATTTTTTGAGAATACCTAAAATTTTTAATAATACTAGAAATGATACTAGGTATATAGATAAATTAGTTGATCTGCAATCTATAGAAATCTTTGGAGCATCCTCTAAAATGCAGTAAAAGTCAAGCAGACGTTTAAAGTTTTCTACTGTATCTCATCGAAGTTTGCATATCGACCGCATCGTGGAAGTAAATTTTTATAATTAAAAATTGTGATTACCTCGAGAGCAACACAAGCCATGATTCTGAGAGTAAGAGGGATCGGTTCTTCATTACTAAATATCGAAATCAAATCGTCTTCTTTTCCCATACAAAGTCTACATAGATCTTTCAAATCTACTATTACTTCTTGAGGCTCCCCGGATTTTTTTTTGCTGTAAGTTTTCATTCTCCGGAACGATATACAGCTCTTATTGATAAATTAGGTAACTATTTTATTGTCGCACAGACGTTCACTACTTTATCGTTCACCGTGAAAAATGGCGTCGCAAGCTGCAACGTTCGATTGTTTGCAGCGCGCGCAGGTTTCATCCTTATCGAGCTTGTTAGTTGGCGGTAAACTCAAAATTATATCTGGTGAATTTCGACTATACTCGTATACACGGGTCACTATTAAATACATATTTTGAAATAAGCAAATACATCAAGGTTATTAATTTGTTTGGATAAACGTAAATCGCAATACGTTATAAGTTATGTAATGCATTTTAGTTAATGCCAAGGAAATTGTAATAAAAATGTATGTTCCCTTCAGATTGGTCCCTGTAAATTGCTTTGTGTGTAATGGCTTTAAGTAAAGTAGAGTTTTCACGAAAACCAAGTATAAAAAAGTTATAGATTAATATGTTATACTTATACCTATTCCTCTATACTTACCTAAATAAATGTGTTAGGTGTTTCTGGATATTTTCCAAAATTCGGATAAATGTTATTGTGACACTAGGACTTGATACTAGTCGTTTTTAAATAGTTTGAAGAACTATTTTTACTTGGGTTTTCTGCTATTAATATTCTTAGCACCAAGGAGTCCATATTTACATTATGTGCATTATAATGTACATATGTATAATGTAATGGTGCATAAAAGTTAAACCTTCGTTTTATAATGACCCAGTTCATGCAGTAAACATAATTTTTTGTAATAATTTTAAAAATAAGGATTTGCTGCATGAACTGGGTCATTATAAAACGAAGGTTTAACTTTTATGCTTATTACTATTCTTATTCTTATTACTAAAAATTTCTGCATGAACCCACCATAATACATTAGGATACCTTATGTAAGACACATAGAGCCCGCCTAAAAGTCTGCATCATGTGGCAATTTGTTTTATACATTTTTTTCGAAAACTATCTGTGTCATTAATCACTGATGCAATTTTAACACAAAAAAGAGCCAAGTGCTTATATTGGTAACCCCGATAATAGGTAATTTAAAATTTTCGTTGCCCACAAAATACCATTAGGTACTCTTCACATGTCACAGAGAAAAATTGTAATGGTGTTAAGATGAGAAACATGAAGTTTCAAGCAAAAATAAAGACCATGTTTTTTTTTCATATTCTTGTAAAATATCACATAAGGGTTAATTTTGTTTGGGTTTTACATTTCATTTGAGTTCAAATTGTATATTTGTATGTTATTGAAATAAAGTACTTAATTATTTATTAAATACTTTTTTTAAGTAGTCATTTTTGTAAAGAAAATCTATAACAATCTTGGACTGTTTTTAGATTTCGGAATTTTTATTGTGAAATATTTATCTGGCATTTGGTTGTCGAATAAAAATACAACTTACCAGTTATAATAATGTCAAAATTGTTCAGATAAAAAAGAGGTTTTGTTGAGTTTGAAATTCCATAAAAAAATGTTTTAAAAATAATATACGGCGGTGTAGTATCTGTTTTATGGTGATGTATTATTTTATTTTAAAAATACCTAAATTTAAAAACATTAATCTACTTTTCATATATATATTTCATACATATTGTTACAAAATGTAAATATGTTTTGTAAATGTAATTTATCCCAGCATGCTTCGAATATTCCACAGCAAAGCTATAGAAATATAAAAAATATTCCAAAATTGTTCTACATAGTTCTTTTTTTTCTAAATTATTGTATTGATTAAAATGGAGTTTTTTTCTTTCTACAAATAAATTTTATATTAGTATGATATATATATTATTTTAGTAACACAAATTTTTACTTTATGAACTCTAATGAAATGCAAAAACGGGCAAAAAAATTCGCCGTGATTCGCCAAGTGAATATTTGCAAACTTCATGTTGAACATATTGATGTGAACACAACGTTTCTTATAACGTTATTCTATGTTTTAAAAAATAAACTTGCCTATTTTGTGGTGATCCTTCTTCAATAGTATCCATGTGTTTGGCCCCTTCTTGGTTTGTTTTTGAAAAAAAAAAAAAAAAAAAAAAAGTGTAAGCGAAAAAAAAATGTGCCTGTCTGTTAACCTTTTTTATGTACACGATAAAAACGAGAACGCGGCATTAAGATATCAACTTGAAAGGTACACTTTTGTACGATGACGATGTTTGCATCTGAATAGATTTTGAGCTTAATCTGTTTAGAAGTTGAGGGATAAATGGGGGTAATACACTTTTTCTTTGACTAGGGTTACTTCGCAAATGATGCAACATAATTTTCAAAATTAAGACAAATGTACAACATAACAGAATCTATGTTGTAAGTGTTGTTGAGGGGGTAGAATCGAGATAAATTTGTAACTTCCTTGTCTCTCCTTAGGGCTATAGGGGGGATAATTAGAAAAAAATATATGAAAAATGTTAAAAACAGTGAAAATATAAGTTTGGTTTGAGCGTTGTTGCTGTGATAGCCTTATTTATTAGCATTTACTGGGTGTAATAATTATTTTACATATTAATTATATAATATAATATATAATATATAATATATAATATATAATATATAATATATAATATATAATATATAATATATAATATATAATATATAATATATAATATATAATATATATATATAATATATAATATATAATATATAATATATAATATATAATATATAATATATAATATATAATATATAATATATAATATATAATATATAAAATATAATATATCAACATAGTATAAAACAGTCGCTCCCGCTCTCTGTCTGTCCCTATGTATCTTAGATCTTTAAAACTACGCAACGGGTTTTGATGCGTTTTTTTTTAAATAGATAGAGTGATTCAAGAGGAAGGTTTATATGTATAATACATGCATAATATAATAAACACTGACAATTTTAGAGGTTTCTAATGTGATGTCGTAAACCGTGCGAAGCCGGGGCGGGTCGCTAGTAATATATAAGACATAATATTTTATTATATATTATATTAATTATTTATATCTTTTTTAATTCAAAAGTTGATGTTTGAAAACGCTAGTACTTTAGCTTAGATACTAAGAAATCCCACAAACAGTGGTCAATTTCCATATCAAGCGATTCGGAATAATAGTAGAAGCATTCGAAGATTTTGTATTATTTATTTCTTGGACACCATGTATGTTATATTACGTACTGTATGTCTATGGTTATACCGCTGATCTGTATACTAACAGTTAGTATCCAGATCAGTGGTTTATATATACATACTATATATGTAGGTACATAGGTATATTTTTTTATGATCGAGTGCCTCTAGGTTTTTGCTGATAGCCGGTTCATCGACAAATTATAAACGTTTTAAGAATAGAACGGTATGCATGTATGTAAAAATGTAAACACACAAACATCAAACATTTCAGATTCCCAAAACATTTCATTTTTTATGAGTTCCAATAGGTAAATGTATACTCGAATGTATGCCATACGTCATACCGAATGTAAACTCGTCCTACTTAATAAAATAAATTTCCCGGATATTACTTTTCTTCATAAAAAAATACGTTAAGTAATTTATGCATTCCAGTATTTTTGTGTTTAAACTAATATTCAGATGTAGCTTCATATAAAATACTTGCCGATGTAATAGTTGTTCTTTAAATAATATTATATCTAGAGTCGAGAAATTCGCGAAGTCTGACAGAGTCGTAGAAGTAGGTAGAAGTTAGTGGAATAGGTAGGGGTTGGTGGAATTAAAAATCTCGTATTTTCGTAAGGAAACATGGGATCCACATTGTTTTTTGTGGTGATTATTAAACTTAAATATAATGGTATAATAGCAAAAAAAATTATGAAAAAAATTAAAAACTTTCAATGAAACCTTCAAAAAACACCTGCCCCACTAGAAAATCTTGGAAAAGTTTTGCAAAATATTTGCGAAAAAATGTTTTATCTTAAGCACCAAGTAAATAAGATATTTCTATTCTTGTTACTTTTCGAAATTTTCATTTCAAACCAGTATTTCGTTTCTGACATTTTTAACAGGGTGCCCAATTTATCTCAGAACCACCGGCACCTACCACAAAAAATATTGGATTACATACGAGGTGTGTAAATTTAGTAAGACTGGCAACGTAGCGCCCGATCTGGCAACACAACGGAGACAGGACTTGGAAGGGCGGTAGGTTAACATGTAATGCATCTTCAGTACAAGTTTGAACTTGTTAAGAGTTATTTGTTCGTTCTTTGTGACTGTTTTCGTAAACCGTTTTTTTCTAGTGCATTTTAAAAATGAGTGACATTAATTTTGAGGAACGGTGTGCTAGCAGGTTTTGCTTGAGACTTGGACACAGCGCAACGGATACTTTTGCAAAACTTCAACACTCTTACAGAGACAGTGTTTTTTCAAAATATAATACGGGATCTTGTGAAGAATGATCGGGGAAGAATTAAATTTGAATCACACCACTGTTCATCAGATTTTGATTAACGAATTGGGAATGAGAAAAATCTGCGAACAAATGGTTCCAAAAACCTTTCGCAGGAACAAAAGGACATTATGAGAGAAAGGTGTCTTGACTTTTTGGAATCAATTGAAAATGATCCCCATTTTATGGAACGTGTCATTACTGGTAATGAGACTTTTGTGTTTGAGTACGACCCGGAGACCAAGCGCCAAAGATGGATTGACACACTTCAAGCTCTCCAAGACCCAAAAAAGCAAGATCAAATGCATGCTGATTTGCTTTTTTGATAGCCTGCTGATAGGGAATTGTCCACAAAGAGTTTGTGCCTCCAGGCCAAACAGTAAATCAACACTTTTACAGAGAGTTCTTGAAAAACTTCGAAAAAAGGTCAAGCGTGTGAGACCAAACATCAAGAACAGCTGGATGTTGCATCACGACAATGCGCCTTGTCACACAGCCATTTCAGTAAACGGGTTTTTAGTCAGTAAAAACATTCCTGTGGCTCCTCAGCCTCCTTATTCGCCTGACTTGAGTCCTTGTGACTTTTTTCTCTTCCCGAGATTGAAAAATCACCTCAAGGGACGTAATTTTGTGACCACAGAAAACATTCAAAGAGCTGTAACCGACCAGCTGAAGGCTATTTCAGTATATGAGTGCCAGCACTGCTATGAGGTATGGAAAAACCGTCTCGTCGAATTATTTTGAAGGAGAAAATACTGAATTGTAATTCTATTCTAATAAAAGAAATTAAAAAAAAACACTCACTTAATTTACACACCTCGTAAATTCAATTATTTTTTTAGTACGGGTGTTCGCTATTTCAATGGGATTGCGTTACGAATTTTTAACTTCTAAAGCATAGAAAATACTTTTTTTAAAAAGCATACAAACATGCATTAGTCCAAAAGTTAATAATAAACAAGATACAGGGTGTCAAAGTTGAAATTTGGTTTTCCTTTTTTTTTCAATAAATTCTGAATAAATAGCAATAATGGCACGAAATTAGAGATTCTGGGGTTTTTTGAGGCGAGAAACTCAAATTCGTTCATACATTTGACGTCACTAATAGAGGGCTCCACCTATAGCACATCGAACTGGTTTCAAAGGACACAACTATTTTGCGGTTCACTGTATCGCTTTGACTATAAGACATACATTTTTTACGTAAAAAAGGTCCCCCCCCCAGACCCGATGTTTTTAAACAATGTACTGTTTACAGATGAAGCAACATTTACGCGTAGAGGCGTTTTCAACTTTAGGAATAAACATGGGTGGGATTTAGAAAATCCACACTTAGTATGCGAACGGCATTTCCAACACGAGTTTAAGATTAACGTTTGGTGTGGTGTTATTAATAAATAATAATTTATTGGGTCCATTCAAACTACCAATTAATTTGAACGGCGAGTTATACCTCGATTTTCTGCAAACTCAGTTACTCAATTACTTAGATGACCTTCCCCTACAGTTAAGACAAAATATGTTATTCATGCAGGATGGAGCTCCGGCACACTTTTCTAGACTTGTAAGACAATATCTAAATACCACTTTTTCTGCTCGCTGGATAGGTCGCGGAAGCCAGATGTCCTGGCCAGCTCGAAGCCCTGATTTTAATCCACTTGATTTCTGTGTATGGGGTTATATGAAATCGCTGGTGTATGAACACGAAATCAATACCCGAGAAGTTTTAGCAGAAAATTAACAAAGCTGATGTATCGCTTCGAAACGAACAGTTATTTTTTTAAAATAAGACGGTCGTTCAATAAACGAGGACACAAGTGTATTGAGGTAAACGGACATCACTTTGAACATTTATTGCCGAAAGTAGATCTGTTTGTTTATTAATACTTCCGTCATTATTATGATATAAAATATGGAATTATGAAATAAAATATGTAATAATCCATTTTTAGCAAGCAAACATGTATTTACAGTAAAACTCTTGACTCTTCTTTGACAAAATGATCTCTATGATTTATTCTCTTTAATAATATTAAATTAAAGAGAACTTTCTCGTAATGTGTCTTTCTTAATTATTCACTTTAAATTCGTATTAGACCTTAAGACACTTAATTTTCTGACTAATACAATAATATGAAATTTTCAATGTTTTTTCAAAGATGAATTGAGATGCAAATATATCGAAAACGGTTAATCCTAGTGACTCCAACAAAGTGGACATTTTTTACGATGTTGATGATTTTTGTCGATGCCTTTAATAGTCAAAGCGATACAGTGAACCGCAAAATAGTTGTGTTCTTTGAAACAAGCTCGATGTGCTATAGGTGGCGCCCTCTATTAGTGACGTCAAATGTATGAACGAATTTGACTTCTCGCCTCAAAAAACCCCCGATCTCTAATTTCGAAAAAATCTCTAATTTCGTGCCATTATTCCTATTTATTCAGAATTTATTGAAAAAAAGGAAAACCAAATTTCAAATTTGACACCCCGTATCTTAGTTATTATCAACTTTTGGACTAAGGTATGTTTGGTTAATTACTAATATTTTGACATAAGAAATGTGTGGTTTTGATGTGTACCATTAATTAGAGGACACCCTGTAGAATCTAGACAAATAATCCTCAAATAAAATTTTAATGGCATTCTGTTTTTTTTTTTGGCGATACCACCATACAACTTCTTGGATGTGGAAGTAATGTTTATACGCATATTTTTACATATTATATCACAATAAATAAACTCATTTGTTGCCTACTAAAAAGTACCTACACTTTGTATGAAATGTGCAATATGCAAAATGGAATAAATTAGATAATAATTTTTAGTTAGCTGGTTAGGTAACCTCGTGCTATAAAACTGGGTAAGTAATTTTCAACATGTGTAGGTAATCTGACGTTAATACCGTAAATTTGCTGCAAATATCTAATTTCTGGGCGGCGAGCCAGGTCAAATCTTTTAATTAACCATTAAAGCATTGAACACAATTTTAATACAAACATATTTTTATCTCAATTAATCAGCCTATAAAAAGTATAAAGAACCATGTGAAAATTATGTGCAGTAAAAAAATGTAAGCTGTTACTTGAGAATGTTTATTTACCTTAGATATCTACTTCTAAAAATAATAAAGCTGAATGGATATTACATTTATTATAGTAATAATAACAACATTTTTAACAAAGACAATACAACGTCATTTTATTTTCACATATTTCATTACAAATCGAATACAGGTACCTAGCGAGGAATAAACTTGCGTATAAAATGAAATAAGTTTTTTCAGTAATTATTGTATCAGACTATTAAGACACTATATATTTGTCTATCCGATAGTGAATGTAGAAATGTAAACGCTAACAAATTAAAAGTGTAAGTTAGTTTTTTCAGTTAACGATTTGTTTATCTGACGACAAATTATAAATTACATATGTACGTTATAAAATTACACTCGACATCTACATATCCGAACTCCAAATTTCCGAACTCACGATATTTCCGAACTTTTTCTCACGATATTTCCGAACTTGTATTTCCACACAACCGAACTTGTCGCTGTCGAATGTCGAATATCGCTGTCGAATCAGCCAGAAAAACCCTTTGCGCATGCGCCAGGTTCGGTTATCTCGAGGTGAAGGAAGTTCAGAAGTAACTGAAAAAGACGGATTTTCTTGTGCTCAAAAACGACAATTCTGCGACGATACTACTCCATTGGTAGAAAAAATGTTTTCATCCAACGTGTGTATTATTTTCGGTTTGAAAGCTTTAACCCTTTCAGGGGCACATTTTTTCTTAACACTTATTATGAAAATAAGAGTGACTACTAGGGTCTTTGGGGTCGCTAATCCGAAGTCAGATTTTCAAAATTCAAAATGGCGGATCCAATATGGTGGACAAAATTTTCAAAAAATAACAGGCACACAAAAAAAATTCTGACCTGGGGGTCTCACTATGTGTACTATTTGTTTTTGGGGTCGCTGAATCCGAATCTGGGGTCAGTTTCATCCCAGCACGTCTGGGTTCGGCCATAACCTCAAAAAACTATCAAATTTGCTATATCCGTTAAAACCACAAACCCTATGGCTCCGAAACCTCATAATCCAATAACCAACTGACCCCACAACCTAATAACTCCATAACTCCATAATTCCAGAAACTTTTTTTTTGTGGCTGTATAATGGATCAGGACCAAACTTGTTTTACATAGGTTTTTGGGGTCGCTGATTACGAATCCGAAGTCAGATTTTCAAAATTCAAAATGGTTGTTTCAATATACACATGCTTTAGGCTAATTTTACATTTTTTAAAGTATACATATAATAAAAAGTATGTTTGAAAGTTTATAAAGTCGCTAAGTACGATTTGAACACTACAATAACAAAAACCAAAAAAAATCATTCCTTATGTTCCTTCCTCTCGGCGTGACCCAGAACTAACGACGTGGACGTGGGAAAGAAATAGTTCCTTTTCTGCTTTTTTTTTTTTTTTAGTTTAATTTTTTTTTGTTTTTAATTTTTTTCGGGTAGGTATTTTTTTGATTTATAATTTTATTTTGTATTTTTTGGATTTTTAAATTTTGATAATTTTTTAGATCAATTGATTTCTTTTAGAATCAAAACAATTTTTTATAATTTGACATTCTTATTATTTATGAGGCTTGGTGATATTTTTCAAAGCAATTTTTTTTAAAGCACTTTTTTGCAATTTTAAGATTATTTTTAAAAAACCAACGAAAAATTTTGAAAAAAAAAATGTTATAAACCTATACATGGAGAATACGTAAAAAAAAATTCAGAGCTGTAGCCATATGCGTTACCGAGAAACTGAATTTTCAGTGACAAAACAGCATTTTTTCATGTTAATTGTTTATAGCAAGTATTTAAATAAATTAATTATTGCAATTTTACGCCAAAATTTCATAAATTAGGTATCCAAGAGTCTAAAAAATACTTTTGTATCTATACATAGGGCTAAAGGTGTCAGAAATATGAAAAAAACGAGTGAAAAATATGTGGGACATATATGTCCCACTGCCCCTGAAAGGGTTGAAATTATTTTTGGCCAAAATCCTTTGAATGTGTGTCTTGCTAATATCAATTTGTGCAGATCTCTTTTTTTAGTAATAGTTTTGGATTTTCTTCGACTGAACTTAAAACTAGAATTGTGAATTCATCATCGTCATCATGGACCTTTTTTGATTTTCTTCCGCATTTTACCATCACCAGTTAAATCAAATTTTCGTACTAACTTTTTTCAAATTATTTGGACGGCTAATTTCGACTTCTGATTTCGACTTTTGATTGAAGATTTTTTATGGTGTAGGTAAAGTAAGCATTATTTGGAATTAAAAATCGATAATTAAAATTTCAAGCGCTTTGTCAAACACAACGTCAAACAATAACAATTGCCTTATTGATGGCTTACTGGAAATTCAAATATTCTAATTAGGGACTT
This sequence comes from Aromia moschata, assembly GCA_029963805.1. Lineage (NCBI taxonomy): Eukaryota > Metazoa > Arthropoda > Insecta > Coleoptera > Cerambycidae > Aromia > Aromia moschata. Next base: position 104,603 of record JAPWTK010000811.1, on the reverse strand, counting down.
TGAGAAGAAATAGTGTAAAGACAACCTATTAACTACAGTGTTCATTGACTAAATGATTATCTGGACGTGCTGTTTCTTCAAAATAAATGTTTAAATAATATTTTTGAGGTTTATGATTTCTTATTATGTCTGCGCCTTTAGTAAACATAATTTTTTTAAAGGAAAATGGCCATACTTCGAACGTATAACAATGATAAAAATTGCGGAATCTCTTCAAAATACTTAATATTGACTAGTAGGCCATGCTTTCATATTTGAGTATTAAATTTAATTGCAAACAATTTTTCTTAACATTTTTTTTACATAGCGTTAATATTTAAAGTACTTTTCATTGTTATTTAATTTTTTGATATTTTTGAACGCCCTGTATATTGAATTGAACAAACAACAAACTTTCTGGACGTTTCAAGACAAGCAAAACTTTTTTATGAAGAATGACTTTGTCGAAAAATTTCACCTATAAGTAACTCAATCCTGGGACACCTTGTATAACATCCTGTATGACATCTTGTATGTATCTTGAAATTATTATTAATTATTAAAAATGTTAATAAACGCCTACAAAATAAAAAGTTGTTATTGTAATGCTACTCATTTTTTTAATTTCGCGTATTTTGCAATTTTTTTTTTTCAAGCAAAGATATATAGCCTTGTTTAAGATTTGATCAAAGGAACTTATCGACATTTGGGGGCCCCCCTGGGACCAGAGGCCCGGGGCGGACCGCCCCTTCCGCCCCCCGTTAGTCCGCCACTGCTCCAAATCAGGTAAACCGTTCAAATTGCATAACTGGCCGCGAATGCCTAAAATTCTTCTTCCTGAAATAACCTCGGCAAGCGAATCTCTGCCGATGCACTCACCGGCAGGACTTTTTCCTGCGATTTTTTCACGGAATTATCGGGTTTCCACCGCTGCCGCACCACCTGGAGCATACCAATGACCCGTCGGAGTTTTTGGCGTCTTGCTGCCCGTCGACGCGGCGACGCCCACGGCGCTCATAGGCTCCGCCGGCGTCGCGACGCTCAATTCGCCAGTTTATCCCAGCGATCGTGTCAAAAAGCGGCAACGAAATATCCAGGTAAATTCTCTTGCTTTTTTTTTTTTGGGAAAAATGCATTTTTAGGATGGAATGTAAGGGGATATTTCACCTTACCGGTAGCTGTTCTATTTTTAGCGTCAGAGGTGATACGAGCATGACTAATTGTTGACAAATATATTTATTTTCGCGGTTCGAAATAGCTGCGAATTATTTTTGGAATCTTTTGCGCAATGCGATGCTTTTTAGAAAAAAAAACGGTTTCGCCTAAACTCGACATCAATTATATTTATTAACATTCCATTCTTTCAAACAACCGCCTTTATTAACCTACGAGATGTTGTAAATACAATTTTTACAACATCTCGTAGTTTTTACAATCATTAACATTTCTCGCTCAATATAAAATGGTAGCAGAACTGAATTAACTGTTATGCCTTTGATACAATTTAATAACAAGAAACAAGTGGTAATTTAGAAGTGACTAAATAATAAAAATAAACGCGTTTTCCAGAAACTGATGAACAAAGATTAAGAACTGCAATAGTTATTTATATCTAATACTAAAACATTATGAAATATTTTTGGATTCAGGGATTAAGTCATAAATAAGTTTCCAATAAATTTTCCTCTTGGATAGAAAATTTATGGAAATGTTGACGTTTCATTTGAGTTGTTATGCTTATGTTTATACAGGGTGCGTATAAAAATACAAGAGAAAAAGTACAGACAATAAATTATGAAATAAAATCTGGTTTTACTACATTTTCAAAAAACAAAAAAAGTTTTAGTTCACAACAATTTTTTATTCTCGTAAATCGAATGCCAGTTGAATTTAAAGATGAACAGACACTTTTATATAATGGCTACTTACTACCCATAACACATTATGGGTAAATATTATATAAACTTTATTTTATCCAACCAATCTTATTAATAGAGATTATAAGAGACAAAAAAAAATATATTTATTCAATCAGTTTTTTTTTTTCATTAGGTATATACATGGAGAATTGTGAACCATTATGTTCGAATACAGTTGCTGAGATATGAACAAAAAACTGAATTCTTGTAAACTTATTCTTGATTTTTCGAACAAAAGTCATTCTTGACGAAAAAGTTTGCTTACCTGACATGTCGTGAGTAGCGAAATTGATCTCAAACTAGTGCTAAAATATAGAAATTGATCAATATAGTGAATGGTGTAACATTTCTCTTAAGTAAAGTGCCTTTATTTTTATGGATGTAAAAAACTTTTTTTACAAAGTGCTTCAATTCTTGGTTTGGTTAAAAAGCTACAAGTACTATTTGAAAAAGAAATATACGCCATAATTTTATTATCTGCTTTTTATTTTTAAAAGACAAAAATTACAGTGTCAATTTATCGAACACCCTGTACATTTTATTACAACTTAGCTTACTGCCGATGGTGTTACTGAAAAAGCTGAACTTTTTACAAAGGATGAGTTTTTTTGAAATCAAGAACAAGGAAGTTTTTAAGAGTGTAGTATCCCATTTGAGGACACATTGTACACATTGTATACAGCGTACATTTATAATACAGTTTATGATGATTATAAACGTAACGTTTTTAAAATAAAAACGTTTAAAGCATCACATATTTTATGAGTGAATTTTCTGTATTTGTTTTGTCTATGTACACAAGTCTCTATTTGTTGGTATTTTTATACCAAAAATACAGACGTGCATATTTAACTTGTGGCTATCAATGAAGTGTATAATAAGCAGACCACATTCTGATTTTAGATTTACAAATCTTCGTATTTTTCGAGCCTCAAAGCTAGCACACTTGGCAATTCGTATTTTTATTCGAAAACACAAATCGTCCGATTTATTTTTAAAAGTTTTGCAACCGTGTGAAACGCTCTCGAAAACAAAGTTTAATAAATTAGAAAAATGTCCACCTTGGCCAATGAGATGGTTGGTGGCGTTAAAAATACTTTATCGCTTAAAAAAAGGTTATGTTTACCTTGATTTTTTTGGTTGGTTTCGGATTTCTAGTTATCGGACAGAAAGGCGTATAACTTCAGTGTAAATAAATACTAAACCTTTTATTTGCTAGTGGTTACACTACAACTAGAAAATAACAGTTGATAATTAATGAGTTTTTCAAACGCCTTAGTCACTCTTAATGATAACTTGGCAAATGCTTGCATGGTTAACACATTCGCTATACATAAGTATTTAGGCAATTAAATTCTGGTAGTCGTTTTGTTGGTAGTTATAGGAATCGTAACTAATTTTGTAATAGTCATAAATAATCTTTGACAGAAAATAAATACTGCGTGACACAAAAACGAAATGAATTTAACAGGCAGAAGTTTGAAACTTAAACTTTTCCTCAGAGTGTTACTGAAATGAGCTGATTATTCAGTGAAAAAATAAGCTCAAAATAAATACATCTATTTTCAGTAATGTACAAGGTGCGTTCGTGACAATTTTCACCCCTACTATCTTATTTTATGTAATAATTATGTAGAAATGTATTAATTAATTGTCAGCTGTAGGTATACTACAAATAAAGACATCTAAAAAAAAAACGTCATCAACTCTGGTTATGAACGAGAGAGATGGAAATAGCGGTCATGTCTAAGCTTTTCGGTTATGTCAAACTTTTGACAAGTGACTGTCACAATTTGTAAAATAAACAATGGCTTTCATATGATGTGACAGTCTTGACAAGTAAATACGGTTATAAATTCGATTAAGAATAGAAATACGTCTTTTTTTTCTCGGCCAACTTTGATGACGTTTTTTTTTGGATGTCTCGTTATAAACTGCAATATTTCAAATTGTGGTATTCTGTGTCGCGGCTACTGCAAGTAGGAAACATTTTTTGAAGTAGTGGGGGAACATGACGAAGCTCTGAGGACCAGACTTTAAAAATAAGAAAAGAGAGCTTGGTTACCGACGCCTCTAAACTAATAATTATTACTTACACTACTTTGTATGTTTGTATAAGTTCATTTTTACGATGGGATTGCATTGGCAACTTTTAAACCGTAATATATACCACCGTCACCTATCTATCGGCTATATGCTGACAAGGTAACACCACCGTATGCTCTCTTGATCAGAATATTCTCATTCTTCGTCATTCGCCATCATATATGACACATTGCTGAGTCTGGATCTGTGACTTCTGGTGGTGAATGACATATGTGGTGAACGACTTTGTCGGACCTATCTGAAGATGCCTAAGTCCATTTAAACACACTAGAGGGCAATAGCGCCAAGATAACACCATCGTATTAGTAAACCTTGTTTTTTTTTTTCCAGTTTGTAATAGGTATAACTTAGTTTCTCGTTAATATTGTCGGTATTTTAGCTTACATTTGCTTTTGACGAGTAATTTTATAGCTTATTAACTCCCGCCGCGGTATTTAGACGCGCACAGTGCCCCATTACTCACCCCGTTTATTTAATTTGAATAATTAATAAGCGAAATAGGCGCAAGCCAAGGCAAATAAACGTAATTATGGCATCAATATAAATAAAGCTTCTCTCTGCTGTATAAAGTACCGAGAAAATACTGCCTGCACATGTTATATTTTTGTTGGCACCTAGTTTATTATATACACAGTGCCGAATTTACATAAGAGGATATACCACGCGCATCGTATTTTTATTACACATTCCAAAGACGCCATACCAATATTCAAAATTGCATACATATTTTGTAAATCACATCATGTCACACGAGTCGTTTATTTTTTCAGTGCAAGATATTTTTTTACTTCGGTTAACCGTTTCGATACATTTTTTTTTTTGGTGCCAAAAATTATATGCCTTTAATTTGTATGCCTTTGAGAAGCCTGTAAATAACACCAAATATGACGTTTTCAAATTTCAAAAATCCGAGTATAGTGACAACTAGACTTCAGAATGTTTGCGTGCCCGCGTGTAAATTCCATAAGAGTATCCTGCGTTCCCTCGGCGACAGGAATGGGGAGAGCGTATTACTGCGCATACGCGAGATCTGGAGAGTGTTAGGGAAGGGGTCAACGCCGTATATAACATGGAAACGAAATACTTGCGTGTATAATGTACAAGGTGCTTAAAAAATACGGTTTATACTTTCAGTATCATAGAGTTGTATAGTGGCAAGCCCTGCGTTGCCGCACACATCTCCGGACCCTAGTGACAACCCAGTGTCATCTGTTACACATTAGTCTAACATAGATGAAAATCTGTCAATGTATAGGCATAGACATATACTAGACATAGACATAGATTAGACATTTTATTTAATTAAATTATGAACATTTAGATATCATTTGTTGTTGGTCATACACATATTTTTTTTTCACAAAGGTTTCATTAAAATATAAATTATTATAATATTAGACTTATAATGTAAATTGTACATATAACAAACTAGACATACAAGTTAAAAGCAATAATTGGGTTTATAATAATACAATTAATTATAATTGAATGCTCCAAAACAATATGACTATTAATTACATGACTAGAATTACCCCAAAGTATATAACGAATTAATATATAACTTAACGTATAACTCGTTAATAACGAATGCATATGTAACTTAGATTTCAGACGCCTTAGCAAAAACAGTTAAGTTGATAATTTCGCAATGCATTGTTCGACATGCTCTGAGCAACTTAGTGTACTGTCCAAAGTAATACCCAGTAATTTTACCTGAGTTCTTGTAGATGTATCCCTAGTGGATATATACAGTGTTTGCGTTTTTTTCTCTGTTTAACTATATATTATTGCAATTAAACAAATGTTCAGCCCGGCTTTCTGTCTCATATATAATATTATGCAGGTTATTCAAGTCGTTGTCACTATTACACAGAGTGGTGTCATCTGCAAACATCACGGTATTAGTAGGAAATAAATACTAAAAGAAATCATTCACATATATTATAAAAAGCAATGGCCCCAAGACGGAGCCTTTTGGCACTCCGTGTTTTGCATCCACAGTCAAGGTCGATGTCATATTATTTGTATACTACCAGTTGTCCCAGAGCAAGTTTTTGCAATGTTACTGAAAAGTTTGAGTGTATCGGGGGTTAAGTGGAAGAGCGCCGAGGGCGAACTTCGCCCCCGTAAAAATCAGGCACAAAAAAAAAAAAAAAAGTCGGCACGTATGCTTTTTTTTGGAATACCTTGATGATACCTCAAGACAAATATCTATAGCCTGACGCATAAATAATGAAATGGGTCATCTCATCACAAATTACACGCTACAAACTGGCCAAGGTATTGTAATAAAAGTCACATACTCATTGTGCACAGTGGTGACGAAGTGATGTTTAATAAAACTTGTCCTATTAGTTCAACGATTAACTAAAAATAATCACTGTTACCTGGAAATTTTAATAAAACGCTGCTCTTAAAATGCTCTATCGTACCTATTTTCATACTTTTATTTTTTCAAAAACTGTTGGTAAATTCACTAAATGCGACTGCTTTTATTCCTGCGATCATATGGATTAATCATTTAAACATTTATTTATTGTACTATACAGGTAATCTTGGCATGATATCTTAGTTAAATTAAAGGGCAAAGGTATTTTTAACACTCTGAATATACTAAAAATGACAAAAATAAACCTCAGTATAAGGAATCACCACCACACGTCACTTGTATCACTGTTTTTTTTTCATTCCTCTTCCTTGAAAACCCATACGTTAAATGAATTGTATTTCACTTTAGGATACACCACCAGATACACCATACACTTTAATCACAATGGTACAATAAATTCCTTGAACCAAAACAAAATAATGTCAAAGTTGTTAATACTTTTTAGATTATATTTTATTGATCTAGACCAGTGGTCGGCAAACCGTGGCTCGCGAGCCACATGTGGCTCTTTGGCCCCTTGAGTGTGGCTCTGCCGCAAAAGACCACGTGTGCGCTAATGGTGGTTAATATCATGTATAGCATAATAAAAAAATAGCTCACCAAGCTACGCACGTGAGGCCATGGAACATTCTATGTCTTTATTATGAAAGAGGACCCAGAAAGAGGACCCAAGAGGCAAACCATCAAAACCCATGACGTCATGCGTCATATACATGATGCTTGATAGAGTTTTTCCCTACCCCAGATTTTGCCCCTTCAGGTTAGGCATTTTTACCAAGCGTGACGTGACGCAAAATCATGACGCAGATCGCAATATTTTCTAGGGGCAATCCCATAATAAAGACATAGAATGTCAAGATAGCGCATGATGCTTTACTTAATGAAGTGCGTACGCTATGTTGGCTTTCCTATGGGTTTGGTGTTCTTTCCCTTTTCGGTACTACATATTCATGCGAACAATCTTTTTCGACCTTGAATCTCATCAAGAACAAATTAAGAAGTCGTCTTACTGACGACAACCTGGAATCGTGCCTAAAATTAAAAACAACATACAAACCTAACTTATCCAAACTTTCGAAGGAGATGCAAGGCCACTGTTCACATTGTGTTTCCGTGTCATTGTCATTACTTAATATTATAGATACTTTACTTACAACTTAATTTATATCAATATACAAAATCATTATTAAACATTATGAAGATATCAAGTTTTATTCAGTGCACTTATAGTTTAATTAAGACCCAAAAAGTAAAGACTTAAGACAAAAGTCTTAAGACTTAAAACTAGAGTTTATTAAGTTTAATAAACAAAGTACCTACCTATATAATTTAAGTTTAAATTAGACTCTCAATAGATATCTCAATCGTTGTACTTTTGATATGTGGCTCTTTTGCCTAATGAGTTTGCCGACCATTGATCTAGACTATTGGGAGTTGCCCGATGGTCTGGAAAACGTTTATTTATTCCCCAACCTACCAACTAAGCCCAAAATCTAATTTACCTGCTTCGTGAACAGGGTGAGATCGTAAAAATTCCTACCCCCCTTTCCTCTGTCATTTTTAGAGCTACGAATTTTTTTTTCGCAGGGGGGAACCAGTTACTATTTTTTTTAAATGTCATATGCTCTCAGAAAAACAATTGAAACAAAAATGTAGCAGCTGTTTAACATTTTTTTTTATGAAACACCCTTATTTGTTTTGTTTGTTAAATTCTGCTTATTCTTCTAATTGACATATGTCATACATTTTTCCACAGGTTTTTGAAATACTGTGCATCGAATATACTCAGGAATAATTGATCGTAAGCTGTGGATAGTTATTCTTTGTTGTCAAAAATACTAAAATCGCTATATTAGTTCCTTTGTTGCTTACATCAATGAAACACACGTTTTAAGGGCCATTAATAATTATTTGTGTAACGTATTATAACTGATGATTATTAGTACTTAATGAATAATACATATACATATGTCAATATTGTGAAATATTTATTTTATCAGACAGAGAATAAAGTAAAACGACAGGTTAAAAGATGCACCAAAAACTTAAGATTTATTTAAATATTTTCTTTCGTAGCTACATTAAATATTCATTTGAGGTATTTTTGCTTAAATAATACAATTCTCACGAACTTACCCCATAATAGACGTTAACAGGCAGACCAACATACAGAACATTTTTTCTTCAAACTCAAGCTAAACTGATTAGATTGAGAATATTTTAATCTTATTTGGATTCATTTTGTATGTAAAATCCAACAATTTGTGTGGAACCTCCTAAGAACAAAACTTGTCATTAACATTGGCTTTATGAGTTTTTTAAATTCCAAACTACTGTACAATTTCCGAGACGAAAGTCGTTAAGAGGTTTTATAACACATATATGGTAAGTCTATCCTCAGAGATACACATACATTGCAGTCGGTGATTTGTTATTGCAACAATAATACTAATAAAAATAATGATCCAAACAGTTCCAGATGAGAAAAAAGGATAAAAGTACGGAATACATATTCTATTTATACTCACTAATATAAATGGAATGGTCATGCATGTTGTACCTTAGTTTCAATTATCTCCCGACGATGCCAAGGTGGCTAGCGAAACGCGCTTCACGGGAAGTATAGTGCTATAGTGTTCATGAACAACGATTTTGATTGTTTTGTGAATATCTAGGTATACAAAAGACTTCTACAAGGCTTCAGCAAACAGTTTTCAATATTTCTTTAACGCCACTCTAAGTTTATATAAGGTATGTAGGTATTAGTAAACTCTCATTAATGCGATGAAGCTTTTTTTTAAGTGATACATCACAAAAACAAACACCTCACAGCTGTAAATATAAAATGAGTTTTCAATTACTTATAAGTTAGTCATCCGTGAACAATAACCGCCCAAAGCAATAATATCTGCCCAGACATCACAAGTGAAGTGAATCACCGGAATTATTTTGGCAACCCGTCTGTTTTGTATCGAGGCATACGGGTTATATTTAAAATATAGACGATATAAACGAATGCATTTATAGTATAGATTAATTTATTATTATTGCGGTTTGTTGGGAATTAAGAGAGACCGTATTATTTATGAGTTAGCAAGGTTTGGGATCAAATGCAAACGTGACCTGGAAGTTGCGAATGCGATAAAAAGGAAGAAAACTGACAATTGTTGCCGTGCCTTCCGAAGATTCTTTTAAGATTTAAAGATTTTCAACTGTACTTTTACGTTTTATGTATTTGGATAGGCAAATGATAAGAAACGATCTTTCAAAGTATGACTCCAATGAGCTGTAAAGGTAGTCGTTGAAACTATAGATTTGAAATACCGCATATAAAATATTTTATGGAGACGGATAAAAATGTATTTAAATATTTTTCGAAATCTCTAAAGGGTTGAAATGGAAGTTTAGTTGTTTTTTTATATAAATTCTTTTAATTGTTCAATTTAAGTCTTCAAATTTCGAGCATAATGTATTTCAAATAACTAACAAACAGATCAATTAAACAAAATTTCAAAGGAGTATAAGTATTATAAACCTAAATAAGTAATATGTTTTTCACAACACGCTATACTTGGTACACATTTCAGCCAATCTCGTTGGTATCGCCTGGAGGTGATTAAAACTCAAGCAAAATCTAAATATTTATGGATAACGGGTCACTACTAATGGACCGTCACTACTAATGGTACAAAATAACGACAGAGTCTGTGAAGAATGCACTTGTGGCTGCAACTGTCAAATAATATTTTTGCTTATTGTGTGAAATACCATGCTCAATGTAGAGGCAGCAGGGAAGCCGACATATTGGCGAGGAAAGCATCTAGCTGCAGCATTTTCAACCTGAGCCTTCCTAGCTTACTACTTATGCCAACCACAGACATAATTCAACGAATTAAATAAGACATCGGTGTGAAATTTACTGAAGTATGGAATGAAAGCAGCTGCTAACTTGCAAGGTAGCCTTTAAAGTACACCAGCAAATAAGCGGCAAAGTACTATATCCTATTATGTATTAACTACAATGCGTTTGAAATGTATTGAGTCCTCACTTTGACCGTTTGTTGGAAAAAAAAACTGATGGATCGAATTAAACCATTTTGCACATGTGACTCCTTGTACTGTTCATCATATTAAAATATTAAAAAAGGTGTGTGATACTTTTCGAGAAAATGAATGATGATGTAAAAATTGTACCCAATTTGGGCACTGATTTCGGCTAAATGATATATGTAAATTAATTTTCACGAAATCCGTTTCAACTATTTAAAACTTTAAAGAAACATAAAATGAGTCTTCTTAGTTAATGAGTTATTAAATAAAATATGTCACACTTACATCTTCGTTAATATTAAAAATATAATAAAAATATTTTCACATGTAATAATAATTGCACAATAAATAACGATGCTGTAAAAGTAACTTCGGTTTACAACAATAACATCTAAACTTTCGGTTGCATATAATTGACTCCTGGCTGTTACATTTCTTATTAATTTTAACTCTCGAATGTCTATCTTATGATTAGTGTCAGAAATATATGTTCAGGTTAAAGAAGATCCAGGTTATCTAGGTTAAATATTCACCTATAAGTATGAAGTAAACACAAATAGTAAATTCATGCATGTATTTTTTTTTGTTAACAGTTTCATACTTAAACATATACCAGCTGATTTTGATGATGAGATCAGCTGATGAGATTAATTACAATTAAATGACGTCATTTGAAAGAGTGTGGAATTTTAATTGTCGTTATAGCTGTAATAGACACTTATTAAAGGAGTTCAAAATAGAAAGTCCGAAATAGAGGTATTGCTTTAGAATAATAGAGTTAAATTGTCCCTCTTTCCCCTACTGGTATCAAACACCAGCTGTAGAAAAGATAAGAGGAAGAAAGTTAAAAGAAAATGTGTAAAATAGAGCTTCTAATGACTTGCAGTTATATTCAGAACATTTTTAAAACTTGGTACAAATATAATACATTATTTAAACTCTGTTCCAATTCGAAGTTTTTTAAGTTGTGCGCCATCGATATTTTAAGCCTATGACACGCTCTGAAATTTACTTAAGCCATGTAAAATATAATCGAATTGGCAGAGACAAAGCCCTATGAAATGAAAACACTTGCAGCTGTGTGTTAGGTTTTGGCTCAGTAAATGTTCCCTAATCGTGAATTTTGCAGCCTTCCAAAAAGGTTACTAGGTACACAGATTATACTCGTAACTCAGCTGTTCAAATCCACGTAGCGACATAGGGTTCTATTAAAAGGCTACCAACAAGTGAGTGCTCTATTTTAAAAGCGTTCGCTTCTGTGAAAGCCGTGTTTGCAGCAACTCGCCAAAACGTTTTCCTAATGTTTATACGTACTTGTGTTTTGTTAAATTAGAGGTAATAAATGAGCTATCGTTCAATCGAACGTAGTTACAAGTTCATGTAGAACATCAGCAGGTATAATCTATATTTTTTACGAATGCTGGTTTTTAGTAACCACTGGTGTTTTGATTACTATTGATTTTATTCTTCGAACGGTAGTAGTATGTTCTGTGTAGTTATAGAGCCATAGATAATTGCTGGTTTCCATTTAAAAAAAATAAGTCGACCTTCAAATGACCTTGAAAACGATGTCAGTGTGCAAACGTTATTTGACCATTTTGTTGCTTCACTAAAATCAAACAACTTATATTGGAAAGATTTTTTAAATGCACTGTTTTCGAGATATACGACTGTCTCAAGTTAAATGACGCACCCGGTATCTACTGACCCCAATCTCACTTATTTTTGGAGATATGAGAAAATAAGATAAAATAATCATCTGTATGGTATTTAAAATATTTTTTTTAATACCCTATCAGAAAAACCAAATGAACGACAGGTTTTCTACATGTGATACAAACGGCTTTTCGACATATGAGTTTTTTTAATGGATAACCCTGTATATTTTTACGAGTTTAAATAGCTTTGTTTTTTTGGATTTATTTTAAATAAATAAGTAGCATCTTTTGAATGTTTTGGTCTTCCACATGAAACTGCTACAATAATTAAAGACCTAAGCATCTTCTATATAGATTATAGAGGTACTTACATTAAAATATCATTACATAAAATAGTTTCCTTTTATTTGCAAATTATTTGTAAACGATTTCTCAAATTTCTAATTGCACATGCAGCTTTTCTCATTATTCGAGTACAACATATTTATTTCGTAGGTAATTCTTTGTCGAATTCCCCAAAAAATATATCCATCACACTTCAGGATCTCCATATAGACTCCATATGCGCCAGTATATACTGGCGCATACGCCATAATTTTAAATTGTAAACATTGTGTCTACCTACATAATATACAGTAAGCGGCAGCCTAATGCGTACATAGGTGGCTATTAAAAACATATTAAATGATACATTTTTATGTCATAGTTAGGCGAATTTACTTTGGCCGGCGAGGCTTGGTTTTAGTGTTTTTTTTTTTTTACGGAAATCTAAAGAGCAACGTTGCGGCGAATCGTAGCTCAGGTCAGAGTAGGGCTCAGGTCACTATTATTGCAAAGCGATACACAGAAAATACATCAGAATACATTAGTGAATATTAGAATAATCGTACTATGAAGCGTACTATTATACGACGGTATTTAGGTGTGGTAATGGCAGTAGTCACGAAATTTGAAACTTAAAAGGAGTTACCAATTAAAACTCATAAATTGTTTGATACAAAGAGTAACATTACTTTTTAACTAGCGTATGATATTTTGCAGGGCACATTTTTTGCAACTTTTTTCGTCTTTTGTTAAACAGTTGCAGTTTTATTACAGCTGATTTTGTGTTACTTATTTAATTTTACCTTTAATGTGACGAAATATTAGAGTCTTCCTTGTCTCAAAACAGGTATTATGGGAGCAGGAATTTGGAACAGGTATACCCTGGAAAAATGAGTCTTCCTTCAAGGGAAGATCTGTTCCAAATATCCGTTGGGCAGATATAAAAAGTTGGCAAGTAAGACTCGAATATTTTGTCGGTTTAAAGGTAAAATTGATGAAGTAAATTCTAATCAATTGTAAGGAAACCGCAATTGTTTAAGAAAAGACGAAGAAAGCAATAGTGTACTGCTATCACCGACTTGTGATCGATGGCAACAACACGGATCCTGTATGTCCTACTTTTATAACTGGTCATTAAAAATCTAACTGTCATTATAACTTTATAACTTGTGAATCAAATTTCTTCGCATTTTAGGTCGAAATTTTATGAGCTTCGTGGGTAAGTTCTTTTAAGTGCCATGTTTCGGGACCACTAACATTACCACACCTAAATACGGCTCCATTTTGTATTAGTTAGCCCCTTAGTACGTTTTAATTTTCTGTGAACTATCGTTTTGTAATAATAATGACCCGAGTCCGCCTCTGTTGAGATTCGCCGAAATCTGATGAAGTCACCATGTTCATGTTAGTAGCATCTGCGCATGTCAAATTCAAACTGCGACAGCGCTCGGGGACTCGCCTATTGGGAATTTTTTCGTTAAAAATGGCTTTAATATCCCTTACAGACCGACCACCAAAATACCATTTAATTATTTGAACTTTTTGGTCAATGTGATAAATATCCATTTTTATTTTTATGAATGTATGTAGTGCTTCTATAATACGCTCGTAATAACGCACTTTTCTAATCAGGCACTAGACCAGAATAAAATATAAAATGGTATTTCAAATTTTAACTCAAACAGCCCTACTAACAGCCCGGATGCCTTTCATACGCCTGCGCAAGCGACTAGATCGTGATTGGTTCTCACCTCATGTTTCCATCTGCTCAATAAAGAAGTTAAATTATCAATTGCCCTTCATTCGGCTATGTACGCATTAGGGTGCCGCTTACTGTATATGTCCTACAGGGTTAGTTTTCATAATCTGACAAATAACTGCGAGTTTATTATTCATATTATAAAAAAGTTTGTCAGGCAACGGTTATAGATTTTTTGCATAAATTTTTATAATATGCTATGAGAAAAAACAAATGAACATCAGTAATCACGAAACTAAACAGTTTTTTTTTTTTTTGGAACCATGTATATTATTGCATATTCTGATTCCTCCAGTTTTAGGTATACTATGTCTATGTTTGCTTTTAGCAAGGCGCGACATATTCCATTTGAAAATATTAATAAAAAGGTAGTTAGCGACACCGGATTTTATTTTACAAAAATAATAACAATCATAAATTTGAAGTTTAAACAAATTTTAAGACAAATTTAAACAGAATTTTAAATAAATACCAAATCTAACTTCGCAAAGAGTATAAATAAAAATAATCACAAATGATGTACTGCTCGACATAAGTACCTATATTCGTATAATCCTCGGTAATCATAGAAATTGAATTGACTATAAAATTAGGATTAAGGTCATTTAAATTTGAATAGTTCAATTGCATGTCTGTATGCTTCCAAATTTGCATTAGTATTTTTATAGCCTCATAGAAAACTCAAGTACAAATGGGTAAGGTCTGGGCCGTTTGGAAGCCACTGGGCAGTTCCGCCTTTACCGATCCACACATCAAATTTATTAAAATAATTTCTTATTGCTGTAATGCTCAATACTTTTTAAATGATATTTCTCCTAACGTTCTTCTTTTTTTCGCGCCCAGTGGTCAATGACAGCTGTGATCTGTTGTCACTAACTACTTTTTCAATAATAGTTTTTAAATTAAATAATATGTCGCGACTTTCTCCTGCATACGTAGATATATTATATATTTTTTGGAAAGAGAAAACTGAGAAACCAGAATATGTAATAATATATAGTGTGTTCTATTTAAAAAACACAACTTTGAATCCGTTTTTTTTGTTTCTGATGTTCAATTGTTTTTTCTTTTAGCACATTATAAAAAAAATATTTAAAGATCTACAACTTTGTCTGTATTATAGACATTATTAGCATGATATTTAGTTACTGTGTATTTAAGCGATTATTGTTCACTTTTCTTTTAAAGGGAAGAAAGCATTTTAGTATCTTAATAATTTTTTAATAATAATAATAATAATAATAATAATAATAATAATAATAATAATAATAATAATTTTGCTACAGGTAGTTTAGAAGCGAAACCGAACTAACAAAAATGGCGACACAACCGAAATTGGTCAACAAGCAGTTCAATTCCCCCATCGGGCTGTACTCAGCGCAGAATGTACAAGAAGTATTGGATCGGGAATCTCAGATCCTAGCAAATGGTGCAGTTGGGTGAGTATAAGTAAATATAACTTCCATAAAGTTCTTAAATTAACTTCTATAAAAAATTCTTAAATAAACTTCTATAAATGTTCACATCAATACCAACAACACACTTCCTCAGGTTTCTGCTGATTTATAGAAAACTCATAGTCATTTCTTATGAAAGTTCGAATCCAAACAATCCAAACAGAAATATGACAGAAAATTAAATGTTTAGACGAAATAAACAATGATTATTTGTCTGCATCTGTCATTCACCATGTATGACAGAACCTCTCCATATATTTGTTTCTAGATTATGAAAAAAAAATATACTGCAAATATTCCACAGAGCGTGACCCTGGGATCTCACCAGGGTGTTCTGCCAGTAGGTATCTGAAGTTTTAAGAATATACCGTTTTAAGAATTAGCGAAAATGAGTGACAATGGTGATGAACCATATAATTTCGAAAAACACTGCCATAGTTAAAAACGGAAGTTATATAAATAAGTTAATCACCATCATAGTCTCTCCATCAAATAACTGTCATATGCCTTTGAATTTCAATATTGCTGTAAATGACGTGTTGTGTATTTTTTTTATTTTGATTTAAATTTGAAAAACATTTTTCAAATATTTGTTTGATTTAATTGAAGGTAGACGAAAAATTTATGTATGACACGTGGTCATAACCAAAGAGGTTTGAAAGGGCAGAGGGAACAAACAGTCGAATATGCTGTGCCAGTTTTCCGCGTTTAGGTGAGATGGGCGTGGGAAGTGTCAATATACAGAAAAAGAGGTTAAATCTTAACTTACCGAATCGAATGAGTATATGCTTTATGTCATAGGTAATTCGCACTTTTGTGATACACACAGTTTTTTAACAGCACATCTAGGCATTTTTAAAGTATAATTAACACAGAAACACAACAAAATATTCAACACAAATAACATAACTGCCAACAAGTAAAATTGATAATCAACATTTCAGAGCTTTGACGAGTTGACGAGAGCGGGAAAAATTGAAAGCCTGATATTGGTGGATGAGCAGAGTAGGGAATCGAGTAGTGCGCAACGGCTTTTTTCTATCTCCTGTTTCTTAAATCTATGGTCATGGCGGTATTAGCAGCCTTGGCTTCATTTAAATTAACAGTCGTGGACTGTTAATGCCTACTTTCTGCTCTTGTGACATAATATTCGAACAATGATTATATACAGGCTGTCTGATAAAAAACGCCGCGAGCCATAACTCCGTTATTTGTAGCCTGATGTTAAAAAACAAAAAACCAGATGAAATGGCTCTAAAGGAACTATAAGTGAGGCTACTGCAGTTTTTTTCAACTCTTTTTTTTTCTGAAACGCGATAGTCAACTTTTTTTTTTCAAATGGCAATATAGGATTTTTTTTGTAAATTATCATGCAAATTTGTTTTCTGAATACAACGATGTATAACAAATTGACTTTTGTGAAACATTTATTTGTTTTCTGCTAAGCTTATTTCACAAAAAATAACCTAATGCAGAAATGACATAAAGTAGAATGCGAAAAAAGACTGGGACGCGGACGCTGAAATGACATTTATTTGCTTTGTTGTATTATTTTTTGTTTTCCACGGCATACGTGATTAGATTAGTCAAACTACGTTTGGTATCAGTTAGCCGGTAGGACACCGATTGCGATAATGACAAACATTTTGGCACTTTTTCTGTAATAAATGTTTCACAAAAGTCAATTTGTTATACATCGCTGGATTCAGAAAACAAATTTGCATGATAATTTACAAAAAAATCCCATATTGCCATTTGAAAAAAAAAACTTCACTATCGCGTTTCTGAAAAAAAAAAGTTAAAAAATACTGCAGTAGTCTCACTTATAGTTCCTATAGAGCCATTTCATTTGGTTTTTTGTTTTTTAACGTCAGGTGACAAATCACGGAGTTATGGTTCGCGGCCTTTTTTATCAGACAGCCTGTATATGTATATAGTTTATATCGCTTTATTGAGAGTTTTTACTTCTTTACTTTATTATCAACAACATAATATTGCTATGTTCTTGGCTTATGTGAAGTTAGACAATAATTCTATCCTTTGATAGATTTGGTTTTGTGAATGATACATTTCAAAATTTAAGAAGTATATTGTGGTCTTTACATTAAAAAAATATATTCCAGTTTGTTCAAAATTTTGTACTTTTTCTAAGCTATTTACTCTACAGCTATTTAAAATTGACATCTTATTCAAGAAAAATATATGTTTTCCATTGATTTTGGGACGAGGCTTTTGTTACTTGACCTCCCGGATTACGGAAGCCTCTAGAAATGTGTCGGAATGCTACTGTCTCCTCCAGACACAGCCAACTGCGTCTGCGAGATACCTGGTGGGCCTCTTGCCAACTATGGCCGCTGGATATTATTATATCCACATAATTTGCGGTGACATCTGGTTCTAATAAGTAAAAATACTGGCCGCGTTAACATTCATTGCCCGATGTACGCGCCATTCACATAATACGCCACGTAGGGGAACTTGGGGTAGATAACTACGTACCCCGTGTACGTAGTTCTCCAAGAAATATTTGGGATACAAGAAAATGCAAAAGTTATTATTATGCTTTGTACAAAATAAAAACCTATGCACGTCACCGATGACGCTATTAAATGCGTGCAGTGATACCACCACTCAATAATATAGAAATAAAAAGTATAGTGGAATGTTTTATTAAATTTCAAATTTAGCGCTTGATATTCGTTGTTATGCAGTTGGCAGCAGATCCGAAGTTACCGTGTTGAATTACTTGACATTTGCTGACAGTTTGAAAGGATTTGAACCTTACATTGGATTTAATCGTGGTTCGTGTCTTTTTGAGCTTCAAACTTTTATCTTGCATTGAAAAACTGTTATTTTAAGAACAATCAAAGTGTTATGGCCGTCAGATTTACATTTGCGAAATGCCAAAACAGTTAAACATCTGCTGCCAAGAGTTGGTAGCATCTTTGATACGCTATTGTGAAAACGAACGAGAAAATCATGGTCCATTGCTACCCTTAACAGCTGTAAGAAAGGAAATTTAAGTATAAAATTAGAATATTAATTAAAATTACAGTCCTATATATTGTTTTAGAATGTTGCAGCAGCTCTAAATTTGAATGTTTCTACGGTTAACTCTATTTCACAAAAAAAAAAAAGACAATGAATTTTTAAAATCACTAGAAAGCATAATCCTACCAAGAGGGTTACAAATACTGTAGCATTGAATACAAGTGTATTCGTAACATTTATAATTGTGTTTGTGAGAAAATATTTAATTTTTTTGTTTTCCATAAATTTCAAAACTTCCGTGTGCCATTTTCTATTTATTTTTCCCTTTCCTTAAAAAACATCTTTACAAAGTTTTTCTATCAATTTTTCCTACTCTTTTTTGTACTTGCATAATTATGCATCAACCAATGTCTTTTAAAATGTATGAAATTTTAAAATTATTTATTTTTTTAATGTTGAAAAAATAAGGCATTTAACAATATACAAACACAAAGAATCGATCCATATACTAGTCAAAACTATTTCTAAATCCTGAATAATTGTATAGCAATCTGGCATCAGTGCGCTATAAAACTTAAACACGTGTTTGATGACGTGCTCGGTTTTTATTTTCTATGATACTTCCACATCCACATAGTAAAGTGGAAGTATAGCATCTATAAAAAAAATAAAAAGGTCTTTTTTATGTTCATTTCGTTAATGATGTTTTTGTTGTATACAAAATGAGTAGGAGGGGGGGGAGGTGATTGTTTCGTTATATCTTAATGTAAAATAATAAAGATATTATTAATTTATAAATTCAGTAATTTATAAAATCAGTTAAAAAACTAGTATTTGATTTTATATTCTTTAACTTGTCTTCTGGAATGAAATGGGTTAGAATTAAAAAAAAGACCAAAAAAGATTACCTAATTAAAATTTCTAATAAAGTTATAACAATTATTATAATATATTTAGAACAGGGCCATAGCCAAAGATTTTTTTCGAGGGATGTTTAGTGTAGAGTATTCTTCTTCAGTAAAACTGACAATTTTATATAAAAAAGTAAAAAAATTCCAATGTGGTGCGAACTAAAGTCAACCTAATTTTTTCTTATCATTTCGGGGGTGTTTGAACTTCCTAATCAGCCCCTCCCATCACCCTGGCTACGGCGGCAATCTTGTCTAGAATAGAAATATTTTATAGATGGTAAACATGTCGATGCCTTTCTCCTAAAGCTCCTGGATCCACCACTGTTGGTGGCGCAACAAGTACAGTAATATATTACCACTACAATGTAACCGATGTAATTTTAGTAACTTGGTTATCTGCTGGATTTGTCACATAATTCATTTTATTTTAATTTCATTCCACTTCCCATTCTCTAGGCGCATGAATTTTCAATTTTACAGTACGTTTCTAAAAGAAAAGAGGTACAATTAATTTGGGACTGTCCTTATCTGGTTGTAGATTTATAGATACACAGCAAAAACTCAAGGGTAATAAAATAATACATACTTCAACTAGCTATTTGACTTTCTAATAGTGTATTGCATATACTTGTGACTGTATGTATATATTCTCGGAGTATATTTTTTTTAAACATCGTCAGATTCAGCATACCTTGAAGAATTGTAAGCAAATAAATTAAAATTTTTTTTTAGTTTTCTTTTTTTTTATCTTACCTTAAAAGAGTATATGTGGAATGGGTAACCAAAACTGTGACCATTTCGTTGCTTTATTCACTTTTGTTGAAATATATTTGGAGAATGGCATTTGGAAAAACACGTTTATGAATACATACATACTTGTATCGTCAGTTTAAAGGTAAAACTCATTATACGTGAAGCCAATTTACAAGCCCTTTACAAGTGATTCAAAACAAGTCTTTAACACTTTAACTAGCCTATGACCCACGTTATTGCAACTTTATTCGTCTTGATTGCAGTTTTCTTGCAATTACTTTGGTGTTACTGAATGAGTTTTGCCTCTAAACTAACGACATATGTGTATGTATAGTTTCTTATGAATAATTAAGGGTATATTGACGTGCCGGAATAGATTTTCAATTTTCAATTTTGAAAATAAAGTTTCTGCCATATTTTTTGATGGAAACTCCATAGCCTGCAGGATAAAAAACAGTATAAAATATAGGTGCTCATAAAACAATTTTTATCACGCCTATAAATAAACATGTTTTATAGGTTTATACCGAAAAGGCGTTCAATTTATCGGGGCGCTGATAGCTGTTGACTTATATTTACTGTGTCTAATGTATTTCTTGATTTAATCGACACCTGAAACATTTATACTGGCATATTTCAAAGCCGGAGCGAAAAATATTTTTATTAACCGGCTCTAAATAGATCTTGGCCAGAGTTAAATTACCTAATCTCTTCGATTTATCTGCCTTGGCTAATATGGAAGGTCTCGAAGATTTGGTAGTTATGTTAATTCTTAATTGACACTTATTAAAGATCTCACAGACGGAAATGTCGAGATATTTCTTACACTTTTCTGAGAAAAATCAATGATTAAATTAACTAAAAACTAAATTATGTACGGTAAACGGAAGTTATTAGAAAGTTACGAAGGTCTCAAAGATTTAAATTAAAAATAATGAATGAATAATTAAATTGATGAATTAATAAGCACTCTTCAATTCTAAATAGTAGTTATTTATTATACAAGGGAAAAAAAGTATTAGATTTTAGCTCTTTTCTTTTCGCGTTTCGCGAGACAAAAAACCGAGAGCTAAAATCTAATATTTTTCCCGTGTATAATACACTATTTTTTTTCTGTGACGGGAAAAACGACGATTTAATATTAAAACAAAAAACATATTATTACAATATATTAAAGTCAGAAAATTATCGATGTGAAATTTGAAGTTTTAATTTGGTAGGCGGTTGTACTTATAGCGATAATTAGACCTGCGTTGCTAAGGAAACGTATTTAAAGTAATCAAATATCTGTCAATTTAATTCTGTGATTTGATTTAAAAATTGCGAACTTAGTGGTTGTTTAGTAGTTATTTTGAATAATATAAAGTTAAAAAATGTCTGATTCCGAGTTTTCTCTGACTCCACCGGAGTTAGTAGAAGCAGCGAAAGTAGCGTCACAAAAATTATTACCAGCTAAATCGCGGAAAATTTACCAAACCGCGTATTATTATGGAATGGAAGATGAAAAAGACATGCAGTTCTTTCTCGGAGACGGTGTTATTGGCTTATTTTTCGGAACTGGCACAACAACAAAAGCCATCAACAGTGTGGTCGAATTATTCAATGATTAAAATGATGTTACAATCCAATAATAATGTAGACATTCAAAATATTTCAAAAAATATAATTTCAACACAAAAAAATTGTACCGAATAGTTCAAGGAACATGTCATTCAGGCAAAGCACATTTAATAATTGTACTTTTGATATAAAGGAAATGAAACTTTTGTATAATAAAATATTCTAAAATTAAATATCTAACCTGTATTTATGTGTATATGTATATATCCGGGAAAAAAGTGATATTTTGTTACCTGTCAACAGGGATAAAATGTCAAATGTTTTTCCCGTCACAGAAAAAACTATTTTTTTTCTCTGACTCTGTGCTCTGACTGTTTTTATTGTTCTGTCAAAACCAAAACTCATTTTGACATAAACACTCTTCGGTCTTGTTTTCAATATGGGATTAAGTGTTTAAGAAGTGGGAAAAAATGTTGCCTTAATTGAAGATGGCCGAACCCAATATTATGTTGCGCGAGCTCTAGGAATACCTTCAACAGGGGGCACTATAGATTGAGCAACTTTGCCAACTTTTGAAAAAGAGTTTATTTCCTCTATTATCATTACATATTTAACAACCCATGGCGCCGATGGACGCCAGGTCATTCTCGACATCGACAGTAAGTCCACCAGAGACGAGAAAGACAGTGTTCTTAGAGGCTTTGTTTGACACTGATCGAATTATTATCGCTATTTGAAGTTAAGTTAAGCCTTCCCTCGCCCGGCCAAAGAAAACAATCAAAGAATGTCGATTGTTTATATTTATTGGTTGCTAATGGAATGAAGATGTAGAAGACGTTGTTCTTTCATTTTTCAAGATTATTGGATCAGTGTGATTTGGTCTGGGCAATGTTACCCTCTATCTTTGATAAATATGGGGTTACTGTGCCAGGTTAAGATCACAATGAAAAATGTTAATGAAAACATTTGATAGAGGAAAATCATTTATGTTCTCATATGTGCAACATAAAGCAAGCATTTCATAATTTGATAGAGTTCTTGACTCTCTAGCAGAATTTAAGGAGATAAGAAGTGTGAACAGTTTTCATGACGATTCAGATGTCTTTTTTTAAATTTCATGTTTTCTTACTTTAATTCAGTATTTTACCAATAATAAAAGTAATCTCGATTTTTTTGCAGTTGGTGTCATTAAACCAGTTTTTTTTATGGAATGTGTACATTTAGATATGTAGGATTTCTGTATATTTTCACCCCAATTTAGGCTGGCTTTGCTAAGGGTCGTTTTTCTAGTTTGTTTATTAGG
This sequence comes from Aromia moschata, assembly GCA_029963805.1. Lineage (NCBI taxonomy): Eukaryota > Metazoa > Arthropoda > Insecta > Coleoptera > Cerambycidae > Aromia > Aromia moschata. The sequence continues at coordinate 81,444 of JAPWTK010000811.1, read as the reverse complement.
AAAAGCGAAATGTGGGCAATGTGATCCTTAGTGATTTCGCCGCCATCACTTTTTTTTTAATACTGACGTTAACATATGAGATAAAAAAATTATTAATCAAAATTTTAATTATGTTATTAAAAATTAAATCGAATTAATCGAATCCACTTTTTTTAAGTGGAATATTTGCCAAATTTTGTCTCCCTGGTTGACAGTAACGCATATTACTGTTCAGAATGTGTAGAATCTCTTTATATACACTTCTCGCAAAAATTAAAGGAACAAGCAAATTTTCGAAATTTTTTGGCAATTTTCAACAGGCTGTATTTCAGTGAAAAATGGCCGTACAGGGAATAACAAAAACATAGCTTTTAAAGCTTGAAGACTCTAGTTTTCGAATTTTTTAGTTAAAAATTTTTTGGAGCACCGGTAGCCATGCAATTCTTGGATAAAGCACGAAGAAAAAATTTTCTAATTATTTTACATTTTTTTTCGCTCTACAGGCATGGAAACATTTTTTCGAGCTAGACCAATACATAGGTCGCATAGCCTGTTTATTCAGCTTCAATTTGATTTTTTCGGGAGTCAGATACGACCATTTGTCTTCGAGATATCGAATTTTGAATGCAAAAGGATCCTTTTTTCACTCAACTGCCGATATATCTGAAACTACTGGTCGCCCAGCGAGCGGACAGGGGGTTTCGTTTTCTGCAGAAAATTTCCTACAAAAATCTGTCATGGTTGATTGGAAAAAAAAATTTCCACCTGTAACGTTAACGTGAAAAAAGAGCAAAAAAACGCCGTTTTCCCTTTTTTTTGGTTAATCGACTGTATCTTCGACAATATTGGGGGAAATACTTAGGTTAGAAGAAAATTTTACTGTCTAATGTACCCCAAAGGCCCCCCTAAATCGGTAGATCGATCGGTTCAGCGGTTTCCCTGGACCGATTGATTGAGATTTTGAAAAAATTAAGGGGACAAGATTTTTGTTCCCTAAACTTGACCTAATCTTTTAAAAAATCAATAATTTAATTTTTTTTTTTGACTACTCAATTTTGAGTTTTCTGAAGATTGATTAACAAAAAAAAAATCCAAAAAAAAATTTTCAAAAAATTTCGAAAATTTCCAAAAAAATTTTTTTTGAAAATAAAAAAAAATTTGAAAAAAAAAATGAAAAAAAAATTTTTTTTACGATTAAAGATTCCGCAAAATTTCCTTCAGAAAATATCGAAAAATTAAAAAAAAAATTTTTTTTTTTTTAAAAATTCAACATTTTTTTGGATTTTTTTTTTTGGTAATCAATCTTCAGAAAACTCAAAATTGAGTAAAAAGAAAAAAAATGAAATTATTAATTTTTGAAGATTGGGTCAAGTTTAAGGAACAAAAATCTTTCAATCAATCGGTCCAGGGAAACCGCTGAACCGATAGATCTACCGATTTAGGGGGGCCTTTGGGATACATTAGACAGTAAAATTTTCTTCTAACCTAAGCATTTCCCTCAATATTGTCGAAGATACAGTCGATTAACCAAAAAAAGTGAAAATGGCATTTTTTTGCTCTTTTTTCACGTTAACGTTACAGCTGGAAAAAATTTTTTTTCCATTCAACCACGACAGATTTTTGTAGGAAATTTTCTGCAGAAAACGAAACCCCCTGTCCGCTCGCTGGGCGACCAGTAGTTTCAGAGATATCGGCAGTTGAGTGAAAAAGGATCCTTTTGCATTCAAAATTCGATATCTCGAAGACAAATGATCGTATCGGACTCCCGAAAAAAGCAAATTGAAGCTGAATAAACAGGCTATGCGACCTATGCATTGGTCTAGCTCGAAAAAAATTTTTCATGCCTGTAGAGCCAAAAAAAAAGTAGAATAATTAGAAACATTTTTTCTTCGTGCTTTATCCAAGAATTGCATGGCTACCGGTGCTCCAAAAAAACTTTTAACTAAAAAAATTCGAAAACTAGAGTCTTCAAGCTTTAAAAGCTATGTTTTTTTATTTCTTGTACGGCCATTTTTCACTGAAATACAGCCTGTTGAAAATTGACAAAAAAATTTCGAAATTTTTTTTGTTCCTTTAATGTTTTGCAAGAAGAGTACATTGGAAATTAAACCAGAAATCTACCGCGGTAGGGTAGAGCAAGAAAGATAAATCATGGGGATGATCTCTTTTTACTGGTAAAAACTGTGTACAGTAGAAAGGCTACATCAATAAATCTGCAAAATGACATAAAACACATGCGTAGCGAGTGAAACCTCAGAAGACAGGAAAAAGCAGATTTTTGACATCTAATCTGAAGCGGGGAAAAACTGGATGTGGAAGTAATGATTCCTTCGAAATATCGTTTTTTAAATTGTTTTTTTTATGTGGATAAACAAGACTTTTGCCTTGCTTCTTCTAACCGTTTGAACAACGAAACTTCCAGATTCACTCTCGAAACGAAAAGCGCCTTTCCACAGACGATTTAAACGGTACTCATAGGAGTTGGAAAACAACGCATGTATTTCAATCTCCAACCGAAATAAACCTCGGTCGCAATGACACCCATAAAGTATGAGTAATGTAAGCGATCCGATTTTTCGAATTTCATATGGCCGCAATAGCAGCCAGCGCATAATTGCCATTCGATCGAGCAAAAACCAATAAACTGTAACACCTACCCGATTATTATTAGAAAGTTTCAGTGTACGTAAGGCGGAATACACTTTCCAGCCTTTGGGTCTATCTACAGATGGGTACGCGGTGGCTCAAATAATTAAATCTAACAGCAGTAGAATTAGTTATGAAATAGTTAGCTGCTAATCAGATTACTTTCCTAGCAGGATCAATAAAATATGACCTTCCATTCTTATCGAATTTGGTTTTGCTATCTGACGAAATAAAGTCACAATCTCAGATGGAAGATTAATAATTGGACTAATAATTTCGGTGTCTAGCCATCTAAAAATAAGTATGTATAAGGGGCCATTTAAAAATAAAACGCTGACGTAAATTTAGCATTAAATATAAAGTATTAATATTTTACTTACCAAATATGGCATCAAAAGAAATAGATCACTTCTAACTGTAACCATTTATTGGAGGAAGTGGATTATTGGTGGAACAACGGTTCCACCTACGTAGGTTTGGTTATAGGGAATTCAAGGACCTGAGAAGCAAAAGCGGATCTTTGCTACCATGGTTTATTTTTGTGCTAGACAGCCTTTGTAAGACGGAAGTTTCACTAAACTTGGGGAATAAACTAACGATACTAATGTGATTCGATGTACATCATGACTATGATAATCAATATCATCAATAATTTCAATAGTAGCATAATGTAATGAGTGGTATTGGTACCGCTATAGGTAAAACTTTAATAAACAGTGTGTGGGAGCATTCATCTCTGAAATTATTGAGTTGAGTTCATCTTTGGGACAATGACATTGATGACAACGTAGTCATGGTTTCAATTGTAATTTCTAACGAAGAAGACACGGTGTCAAGCTGTCTAGAATAGTATTCTACAGTAATTGGACCACGGTGATGGTTACCATCGAAGTAGTTACTACTTATCACCGGCCACATGCCAAACAGAGTCACTGTTTGGTTCTCTTGAATGAAAGAAGAAAACAACGTCAGAACGAAGCTGTAGCTGAACGGACGATAGTTAACAAGAAGTCCATACTGGCATACATTAGCTGAAACTGCGTTTCTGGTGATAATGTTATAGAAGGGGAGTGCTATTACATTCAAAATGCTCTTACAGACACCAGCACGATGGGTGTGAATCCACTTCAGCAAAAGCGTCTACATCAACAACATTTGGTCGTCCAGAACGTAGACCATCATCCAAATTCGTACTGATTTTATTGAAGTGATTGAATCACTTAGCGGTGGTCATGTGTAAGTCCGTCTCGGTCTCATCGACTGATTGATCTGATCAGCACGAGCTAACAAGCCGAGAAGAAAAAGAAGATGGAGCATCTCTCACTAAATCGTCATTAACAGGTCCTTGAAAGAAGACATTTTGAAGCTGACTATATTAACGGGATCTCCTCAATCCTCTACACCCTAAGTTGGTGAAGTGAAATAAACTGAAATGAAATGAAAACTAAGAAACATCTAAAAACGAAGTTAGGATGTTTTTTTTTATTGTAGTTATATAATTTATAGAAAATTACAGATTAGAAGAGAAAACTGTGCAAAGCCAATCATTGTGAAGATATATGGTATATTTTCACATAAAACTAATGACTAGATAATGATCTTTCTTCTGATAAAATCGTGCATGAGACAGCTAACACTGAAAAAAATTGTAGATATCCATTGTGGAGCCCAAATTATACTGCTATGAACTCTCAGATATTTGGAAAACTACGTTTTGATTAACTTTTTTTAGAAACCTAACAACTGTAACCTCACTTTTATCACAGTCTTAAGTGAAATGAGAAATGAATAGGATATATCAGGTAAAAGAAATACAGCAATAATTATCGATCGATGTGCTGACCAATGGTGAACACAATACGATGAATGTCAGGGCCGTCAGGGCTGAGAAACTGTTGAGTCAAGCTCACAGTTAGAGAGGGATAGTTGGCCCGTGCCTCCTTGAACAAACAAAGAGAGGGAGAAAATATAAAAATGGCCTACGCCAACTCTGGCGCTATTAGTGAGTTTTAGGGAGAGGGAGGATGGCCCTTGTCTCACTGGATGATCACTATAGTGAACAGTGAACAGTAGTGAACAGTGTCACTACGCTAAACACAACTAACACATGTTCTTTGTAATTCTTTTAAAGTCGTCTCAGAGAGAAATTATGCTCGTCTTAGAAAGAATAAAAACATGGCCCTTACAATAAGTCATAAATTATCATGAAGTCATTATAACATAAACGATGACAATAGCGTATCAGTCCACAGTCTGCTTTTTACGCACATATTAGGATTGTCACGTAGCGTAGAAATAATAGTTGGGTTTAAAAATATAAAATTAACCTCAATGGAGAAATGCTGTCAAAAAGTGAATGCGTGTGTGAAGAAGAAGTGTCTTACAAAAACATATTGAAGGACTTTTGTAAAAACATATTGAAGATATAATTTTTGGGGCCACTCTGTACATAAGAATTGCAAACTGCAACGCATCCGGCGTTATTAATATGAATATGTTATTCGCGGATTAATTTCAAGCGCGACTTACACCGTCCATATCCCGGCCAGGCTTCGGGCCTTTTAAATTTAGAATCTCATGTTTCATCGCACTTTCATTAAGTGTGTTTATATGTACGCGCGATTGTTTGTTTTATCGGAAATAATTTTCCTTAACAAGTGTCAATAATTGCGCACTTGGAATAGCAAACACATGCTTTTCTCCGTTGATTCATGACCGGTTGGGAATGTTCAAAGGAGAGCCGGATAGGCGCTTGGGGTGGCTTTTATTGCTAACATACCGCATAACGGAACGAAAAATTTTTCAAAAATTTCCGTCGTTTGTTTCGAGTGCTCTAAAACTTTGAAGGATCTAATAGAATTTGTCTAGTACCATTTACAAACACTAGAGGGCGATACCTCCTAGGTAACACTTTAGTTCTCCTGGTCAAAATACAAGCCGACATGATCATAACAATGGAATTCATATACTGAAATAGTCTTCAGCTGGTTGGTTACAACCGTTTGAGTGTTTACTATGGTCCCAAAATGCCGTCCCTTGAGGTGATTCTTTAATCTCAGGAAGAGAAAAAAGTCACAAGGACTCAAGTCAGGCGAATAAGAAGGCTGATGAGCCACAGGAATGTTTTTACTGGCTAAAAACTCTTTACTGAAATGGCTTGAAGTGTGACAAGGCGCATTGTCGTGATGCAACATCCAGTTATTCTTGATGTTTGGTCTCATATGCAAGATCCTTTTTCGAAGTTTTTCAAGAAACTCTCTGTAGGTCCCGTATTCTATCGACATTTACATCGGTGCTTGAAGATGAAGGCCTTCCGCTGCGTGGTTCATCTTCAATCGACTCTCTTCCTTCTGAGAATGCCTTAAACAACCAAAAAACCTGGGCTCTTGAACACTGTCTCAGTAGGCGTGTTGAAGTTTTGCAAAAGTATCCGTTGCACTGTGATCAAGTTTGAGGCAAAACCTGATGGCACACCGTTGCTCAAAATTAATGTCACTCATTTTTAAACGCACGCAGAAAAAAAACGGTTTACGAAAACAGTCACAAAGAACAAACAAATGACTCTAAGAAGTTAAAATTTGTACTGAAGATGCATTACATGTTAACCTACCACCCTTACAAGTTCCGTCTCCGCAGTGTTACTGTGTATTCCGCAGTATTACTTAATTTACACACCTTGTATAATATACGTTATTTTATTTACCGAATATTGTATTTCAGACCAAGAGAATATTTTGATTGAAATCAGGATCAATTTTATAGACTTACTTGAATAACTAAAGGCAAGCAGTTTTCATATTGTGAAAGCATTGTAATTGTACACAAAAATTAAAACAAAACAAGTGTGCGTTTTTTATATGTTATTGTTACTAGTGTGTTATCCCCATAACTAGTTTTGCATATGTAATTACGTCCATATACTTACTTATTGAATTTTTGAAAGAGGAAAAAAATGTAACACTATTAACGTCTTGAAAAATAACTTACTTTTTTTTACTGTTTTTTATTACTGGCTCCGAAATTATATAATTTCTAGCAATAATACATTCAAAACAGTTTTGTCGAAATTTTGATACAGTATCATATTATATCATATCATTTTTAAAATGTGAGTCATCCTCCTAACATAATTCTGGTCCATAATTTGTGTGGTTGAATTAAAAATAGAAATATGTTCTATTTCTGCAAGAGTGACAAATAACCACGTCAGAGGTTTTGTAAAAACACTGTACCGTGTGATTTTGTGGCAGGTGAACACATTTTTTTGGATGCGTTTACTAAAAAAATATGAATAAATGGATTCATACTGGTACTTATATCTATTACTTAAGCATGTTACATTTTTAAATATGTTACACACTTTCCATACAAACATATTCGAGCTAATGGGAAACTAAGTTTGTTCTAAGTGAATTGCATTTCATGTAAATGATTAAAATTGTTTGTCTTTTTTAATATTCACTTTTCTTATACTTATATAAAGTATTCTATCCATACAGACAAAAATGATGGTTGCAGAAAAATACTTTTGAATAGCATACCTTTGCAGACTTGTTTGGTATCCTTTTTTTTTTTTCAAAATATTCAACGTAACAATTAAAATAAAACCTAACAAAAGTGTTCTAAATGAGTGCATAATGTAAGTAACGATATGAGGGAAAACTGGTGGTCTCTGTAGTGATGTGATGCGCGAAATGATGCTTATCCTTGACCCTAGTGAATGTTCTACAGGCTGAATCCCCAGGAATATAATAAGTTAACTAGGATAATATAGACTCTAGGAATGTCACATTTCTTCACTCTTCACAAACATTTGAAAATGATAAAAAGATCATTTCTACACAAACTGTCATTTCCAAGCACATTATTACTATGAAAGAGACGTTTAAGCTTTTCATAAGATCACAATGGGATAAAATATAATAACTTATTGTTTTCTAATAATTCATAGTAAGTCACAGTAAACATTTCTTCACACGTTTGGACATTTAAACTGCTCTTTCGTTAATATACCTTTCTTACTTGTTTCACTAAATACAGAACTGTCCACCGCCTTTTAGAGATTAGTTAGAGGCACAAAATGGTTGTTCACAGAAGGCAACTAAAAGTCACACTATAGGAACTCACAGTCACTCTCTATGCATCAATAAAAAGAAAGTAGACATGACAAGAACGTGCACACCCAAACACTCCTACGATAATTGTAAACTGGCCTGAACAGGGATTCGAACCCGCACGGAAGTAGCCGTCCAGGTAATCGCCGGCGGTCACTGACTACGTCGCAGCGCATATCTGAAACGCACGTTTTATAATAACTTTGCAGTGCACACATCCCAAAAGTATGTCTTATAATAACTTTGCACTGGCTAAAAATGAAAATCGGTCATTGACGATCGCCTGGATTCAGATCGGGGAATCTGCATGGCTGCTCCAACCTGTGACAGCGAGGTCATCGTATGTGCGATCGAGACACAGTTATTTTGAGTGCCCGTTTACATTAGTGGGTATAGGCTAAGTTAAAAATATATTTTTTTTCTGACATAATATGTAGTTCGGCCAGTTTCACCTACCGGAGCAGTACCTGTGTGTTTCTGTGTGTGAACGAACGAATCTCGAAAGCAGGCATTTGCTCCGTCATCCAATTATCCTGGAGTAAGCCTAGAGCGCCCGAAATCCAAGCAGGAAAGTCAATGTCGATTAATTGAAGAGCAACATTCCACTAATTCCCCAGTCGTTATTATCCACTGAACTCACACAGTATTTATTTTAGGTGATAGTTTTACTGCAGCTACTCTTCTCTCTGCATAATAAGTCATAAGATAGGTTAGTGCTGAAGAATCGCCGCCTTATTTTGTGTGTCCTTTTTTAGTCCTTACGAGTCCATTTAATTAAAAAGCGCCAACTATTCTCATCTTCTATAATATAATATAATATAATATATTATATATATAATATAATATATTATATATATTATATAATATAATTCTATCACTTTTATAAATTATGTATTAAAGAACATAAGAAATGTCCACAATCATCTTTTGCTGCAAATGCTAATGCTAATGCTGCTGCAAATGTTTGTAATCCTTCAATTTAAGAATCATAGACGACAGATAAAAATTCGTAATTTCTTCCTTGATTTATAGACAATTAAATTATTGGATAATAAATATCTATCATGAATATTCAGCAAATGGGAGCTGTAAAAAGCAGCATTTATTTATTAATATTTTATTTTTTTAAATCATGCCCTTCTTTGGTAGACAAGTATATTAAAGTAACATCATATACTCCTGAAATTTTTCTAATCGTATCCTTTAAATAGAAAAGTAAAAAGAACGAAATAATTGTGCATTCACTTAACAATAACAAAAAAAAATATAAGCCGCTTTGGAGATATTCAGTAGAAGTTTATTTTTTTGAAAAACATTTTTGCAAGTTCTTTAACGCATATTTGCTTTGATAGCTTGCCTAAAGCTAGGTGTAATAACTGCACTGCTAAACTATGATAATATTCGATTTTTTATACAGGGTTAGTTTTATAAATGAATCAATTTATTTTTTTAATCTTTGATATATTTAAAAAAAAAAGTAAAAACTCGTTTTATATGTTTTTTACGTAGACTACAGATAAGATAACAGTTTTACTAAATCTCTTTATATATACAGGGGTATAAAAAATTAAGTTTTTTTTTAAATGTAGTATTCTGTAGATATATTTTGATTAGGTTTTACTTTAGGTTCTCTATGTGTTTCGGAATATAAATGTGCATATATGTTCCGATATATCTTTTTTTAGTAGTTTGTGTTTTTAGTGTTGTGTCTTTTTCGAGTTGTGTACCTGTCAAAAAACTATACAATATTATCAATCAATTTACTCGTATAGCAGTCATATAAAAATACGTTTCGAAACCAAATAAAATAATCTCCTAATTATGTCAACATTATAAGCGACAAGCGAGTTGAGTAAAGGTGTAATATTTTGATATTAGTGGAAATCGTGTTTGCAGTTACAAATATTGTTCAAACAAGTAGTTTTGTTAGTTTTTTTTTTTAATTACAAGGTTTATTTGTTCAAAAGATGTTATAATATTTTTGCTCAAACTTTTGGCTGTCACATTGATTAACACCTTTAATTTAATACAAAGGAAACGTTTTTTTCGCTTTTTTTGGGTGGCTCGTTATAATTCAATAAATTGTATATATTTCTCAACAAAAATTAGCATGTAACTAAACAACATGTAACGAAATAACAAGAGTTAACATTACTTCAATTTCCGAAATTTTCGAAACTTACTTTCTATATGGCTCTCTTAATTGATTTGAAATTTTTGACATTCTTTAGAGAATTACACAAAAAGTAGTAATAAAAAGATATAACATATATAATATTTGTAATCAGAATGAAATGGCGAACCTAAAATTATGAAAATATGCAAGGCGTTTCATAAAAAAAAAAACATTCTTATGTATGTAGGTACGTATGAATTTGCAATTTGCAGTTTAAAAAATTCCATATCATTTTTAAATAATTTTGAAAAAAAATAATATGTTCAATTTTACATTTGAAACATTATATTTTTGAGGATAATCATATGCAATAATTTTTTCTGAAAAATTTAGTTGAATTCAAACATATCGTCAAAGTATCAAAATTCATTTTCAATTCAACTAAAATGCAATAAAAAAGTTACTTACCTTTTTTAGTTTTCATTTAATATGATTTGTTTTTTACATCAGTTTATCAAATTATGTATGCGCGTCTCATGGAAAGTAAATATATGTACTTATCATCTGCAAACCCTAGTCACATAGCAAGTGTAGTTTATTTAACTTTTTTTTAAAGAAACAAATATTTTGGCACCCCATCGAGAACATAATTACCGACTATCCTGTCATTTTTGCGTCTGCATAGATTCCGAGGTTCGATGACAGACAGAAGTTTTATTTTCAGTTTTCAGCTCTTTGAACCTTAGCAGTGATTCAGACATTGCGTATATCTGCAAACGAGAATTCTTGCACTAGTTTTGATTTTAATTTAAACCTCGTCTCACGTGGCGTACTTCTATCCGGCCTGTGTTTTAGTATCGCTTCGGTTCGTGTTCGGGGTTGTTATATACGGGACGGGCAGTCGGCGATATAAAATATTAATAAATCGGTGCAGTCGTTCGGAATTTCGCGTTCGTTCGTATTGTTTCAAATGGCCACCAGGGGCAGGTTGGTTGAAGTTTTATTTTGTATTTCTTATCGGCAGTTGGTGAAGATGAACTTCTCGTACGGAAACATGGGAATCGTATCATATTTTAGTAGTTGTAGCAAAATAATTTCAATGAACCTTGTGAAATAAAATAATAATAAAAAAAACACCTGCCTGACCAGATGATCTTGGAAATGGGTTGCAATATATATTTTTTTAATTACCAAGTGCATAGTATACAACTTTTTATTCTTGTCTTTATTGTACAATTTTTATTATTTAAATTTTTTTACAACCATTATAAAATTTCAGAAATAAAATTCAGAAAAAAAAATCAAATTTCAATAACTTTAATACTAATGATAATTTAAAAAAATTACAGGAATAAAGACATTTTTTATTAGCTCGGTGACTAAAAATATATGGTGTAAATAATTTGTAAGCTGTTTCCGAGATTTGGTAAGGCAGATATTATTTTTTATTCATTTATTTAATTTTATAAATTCCATTTGAAATAGTATTAATGAATTGTTGTACTAATAACTTTCAATTTGCATAGGTCTATCACTGATCCTCATATTATACCTCTCTATTACCATTTAAAATACATACATTTCAAATTTTTAAAAAAGTACATAAGGATAAAGGAAGAAAATACTAGGTTGAGCAATACAATTTTGTGATGGGTATGAGATAAATCATGAATAAGTTTAAAATAGTGTTTAACTATCATTGAATTGTGGATAATCCAATTTAATGGAACTTGTAAATACAATTACACCAAGTAATTTGTTGCAACAAATACGTATATCACAGTGTGTTATTTACAATCAGTAATACTTAGTTATGGTGTAGATATAAATTAGATAAAGTTGAAATGGGTAGGTACCCCATTGCAACTTTCTGTCTGTATTTAAAAAAAGTTAATAGACAGACAGACATATTTTTTTTTGCTAAAATCTGATATACAAGTATCTGATATATATTTTAGGCCTATTTAGACAAGACCTTGTTGCTTTAAATTCTGTACGTCAGTGTAGTACAAAGCAACTATTATTTTTATGAATTTGACATGCATTTTTTTCTGGAGTTTGTATAGTTTTTATTTTGTGATAGATATAGTATTTTTACGAAGGTACTCATTTGATAAATTGTTTTGGAAACTCTTTTGTGTAAATATTAAGTGCCATATGTATATCTTCTTTGTCAAATAAATGATTACAGAACAGTGGGTGTTCAGAAAACATTTGACTCTTAATAATAATGTACTAACAACCTCTAAGTGCAGTTATTTATTTTTAATTATTTATACTTCAGTAATGTTTTTGCATCTGAAGTATACTTCATGCAATCCTTTTTTTTATTTTTCTTCAGAAGAGAACCCGGTAATTTAGAAGTTTATTTCTGGTTTTCTAGTTAGTTGCGGTGTTTAAGTTGCGGTTCTTTCCCTAAAATGGTTTTTTGGGGTTTTTTATTAGTAGGAATTCATTTTTTGCTCACGTTGGAACGAATTGAGGTTTTTTTAAAATAATACTTTTAATATGGCTGCCATAAGAAAAAAACAAGTTGATGATGGTTTCAGGAAATCGAAACGTCGAAACCTTAATTCGATTAAAGAACTGAAATGCCTTTAAAAAGTTGCTTTGACAATGTGTTCATGGATTTTAAAAAAATTAGTTATAGCGAATTTTTTAAAATGCACGTTTTCAGTTTTTCCAAAATATCTCAAAAGCAAAAAAAAAATAGAAGCAACCTTTGTCCATTTAACCAAAAACTCTGTCCATTTAACCGTCTTCCTATCTTTTATAGTTTCCAAGATATCAATATATTCATCACCAATTCTGGACACACTGTATACATTACAATATACACTGGTACGCCTACATTAAAAACACTTGTAACTAAAACATATCAACACTACTCATAGTAATTATATTTCAACATAAATAAATAGAACATGTGTACTTACGCTTCGTATTTTGTATATAACTGTCATAATGTAACCTACAATTAATAACTAGCTAGAGATATTTCAGTACACGTCAAGCGAAAAATTTGTAAACATGAAAAAGTTATATCAATTTAGTGATGTACTATCGAGGTGTGACGCTTCACAATATTTATATAATACTAATGTGATCAGTTCGGTACATCAACTGTTTGATATTGGTGGTATGTGGTATCAAAAAGTTGTAAATATAGTGGATGAAATCTTACGGTTGCAGAAGTATCCTGAATTATTTTGACTTGTACAAATATTGCTGATTGTTTTGGCGAACACAAATCTAACAAAGATTTGTAAAAAAACTAGTAAAACAAACTGGCCTGAAAAAACTTATACAGTGTATTCCAAAAGTGTGGAAAAAATTCCGAATATTGTTATTAGTAATTTTAGAGGAAAATCCTCGTACACGTCAAATTTTAATTATGGATTCCTTCATCCTCTATGGATTTGGCAAAAATATTACCAAAACATTTCAAGCCATGATGTCTCTTTAGTTTTTTTTTAAATGGAGCTCATATGGAAATTAATTTTCAAATTTAAACCCTCCCTCATTTGCAAAAAATTAATAGTGTTCGAAATTCCTTAAGAAAGCATCTCATCTGTGATTTCCTGACAAAGTATTCTTGTCTTAATCATAAATACTCTTTACTTTAAACTCCCCCTCCCCCCCTAAAAAAAAATGTGTGAAAAATTACACACGTATAATAACGACAAAACATGATTTTAAACCTTACTTTCTTATAATTTATTGAACTTTGCTTAATGGATAATTTTAAAGTACTGGTATATGCCCTATTTATTACATTGGTACATCATTGATATCGGGAAAATCAGTATATTTTTTAAACATTTTATTATTTCAGTACTTGGTCTTAAAATGGAGGGTTTCATTAAAAAAAAAAACATAAAGATGGCCCGTAGATGGAAATGTGGTAATATTTTTTGCCAAATCCATTTTAGGACGAAGGAATACATGGGTAAATAGGGTCCGGAAATGTGTGCGGCAACGCAGGGCTCGGCACTATAAAACTCTATGATAATGAAAGCAAACAAACGTATTTTTTAAGCGCCTTGCACATTATATACGCGTGTATTTTTTTGCCTGTGCTACGTACGGCATTGACCCTGCTTGATATCTTTTTGAGATTTGAGAAATTATTCAAACATTGCCCTAAATACATATGTATTAATAAAGTGTTTTTTTTTGCCTGCAGCATCAACTTTTACAATCCCGATTCATCAGCTCCTGCTAATCTGAAGAATTCCGCAGTCTTACGAATGTTACAGGAACAGGAACGAAATGGAATTGGACCAGGTGAGATCCTTTTCTCAAATTTTCAAAAAACTGCACATGTCTTCTCTATAACGTAACATTTTGCATTCGCAATTCATTTTTCACAATGCAGCTTGGAACTACGTTTCTTTTTAAAACACTGATGTCATTGCGCGTTGAAAGGGTGGTATTAAAATTTGCTTAAGACGGTTCCTTGGTTTATCGGAAAAATGTCTTTAAATAGCACCATTTTAAAAAGTTTTTATAAAATATAATATGTGCACCTAATTGTAGAGAAAGTCGAATAAACGTTTTTTTTTTGCTTGTCAAATGTATCTTTCCGAGATACGTAAATAATAAATGTTTTTTTTTATATACTCTATACCAAGGAATTACGCTACCAGATGACTAATACAACCATTGTGTAAATAAGTAAAAAGAAGTTACATACTACATAATTGCTGGTAGACAAATACTGTAAAAAAAAGGACATGGTTAAATAAAAAAATATATGTTTCTTTATCAGGTTATATATTCCTGGAATGGAACTGTCAATGAAATGGAGTCACAGAAACAAAAACCTACATATGTACGTTTTCCAGTATACTCACTCAACGCATGTATTTCGTTGACATCATCAATATATTATTAAAATTGTCAAGGCTAAAACAAACTCATCTCCTGATGATTTCAATGTAGTTTCCAAAACGCAGGCGTTGAATGTAATATACTGCTTCGCTGTTGTGGAAAAGGTGTTTAGGTTTTTGTATTTTAGATTATGTTGTTTATGTTGCTTAAAAATAATATTAATAGTTTATTCATAGTATGACTGAAAACGACATGCGTAGCTCGTATAACAAATAATTTGTTATTCCACTTTAGTTTTATAAACACGCGTAAATATTTCTCAACAACTGCCTTGTTTATATACAAAAATAATGTTTAAATATTGGTATAAACATTATCGTTAAAGGTGACTATTTAAATTGTTAAAGAAAATGTGACAACTTTATTAGACATATAATTTGATAGTACTATAATTTAAAGTGAGTAGCTACATATGTATATAGTTTAAATGAAACAAACTTGAAACATGAAATATGTAGAAAAGCACTTATAACATTTTCTATAACAACCTATTACTATCTTGGACTGTTGAACTGATTTTATAACTATGAGGAATAGTTATTAACCTGTTCTAGTTACCTTTATAAATGATTGTATATGTTATTTACTTTATTGTAATATGTGAGTAAATAATTTTGATAATCATAGCTAATTAAAACAAGAATACTTTTTAAAGGCAATTTAAGGTTTAGAAAAGTTAGAATAATAGAAACAGTGACGTATCACAGAACACATATTTAATTTCAAATCATATCTGTTGTGATCTATAGATTTGCAATTTATTCCTAGCGCATTCGCCACATTTTTAACACTACATTTTCAAGCATATTTGAAAATATTCAAAAATATATACCAAATATTCATACATCATTTCCATTAAAACCATTCTAAATCCTCCATTCTATTTAAATATTACTTTTATAAGTTTAGTCACATTAATTTTCGAAACTTAATAATTCATTAGCATAGCTGCAACCTGATTAAAAATAGATCATATTTATAGAAAATTATATGGTCGTCATAATTTTTTTAATAATAACTTCTTTTTAATAAGTTAATTACTAAGCAGTTTTTTATTGCTAATTCAGTTACATTATTTTTTATTACCAACTATGTGCATCATCAATAAACCAGCATATAATCAATTTTTTTTTATTTTAAAAAGGTATTTCGATATGTTTACAAAGGATTTATATAATTATAATAAAATAATTGTTCTTTTTTAATAGTCTCGCTACTTCATGTTTGAGCTTGAGCTAAAAACGAATTGAGTAAAAAAAATATTAGAATGACAGAGTTCGTATAATTTAAGAAAATGAAAAAAAAATAAAGGAGACCTAACAAAAAAATGACGCTAAACAGGCTCGGTAACAAACAGCTGTCAAGCGTTCGCATTCCATAAAACAACTCGTTGTTAGAAGTCGATGATTAACAAGTTTTTAATAAGCTCAAAAAGAACATCACTGTCTTAGCCTTCGATCTTAAAAATAAAATTTTTCCTTTGACAATCCATGTTATTTGTCCTAAATTTTTCTAGATAATGTAATAAATTTATTTTTGTACAGAAAAAAATATGGTTTGTCTTAATTTCCTAGCTAGTTAATACAAGAGAAAAAAAGTAGCATAAAAGTTTTCTGAAGCATTTTTTATGTAATTTATCATCACACATTATTTATTTAGTAGTTAGAAATAAATATTTATTCCGTTTATTTATGAAAATTTAAGTCAATAATTGACAGACGTTTCAGCAATTTCTTCTGCCATATTCAGGACGACTATGTGTCGTCGTCCTTGCAGATGGCCAAATAAAACGCAGAAAACTTCGTCGTACAAATGTTTTATTCATTGCTCACACCATGGCTTTGCCTCGCCTACAACGAAACAGTACACGCACTTGCTTCAAGGACATCTCTGCCGTTCGTCACGCTGTATCATCGTAACATGCAGCATTTTAGTCATCGTACTCCTATCCATCATACTATCTGCCACATACATCTAAATTTACCCAGATATACCCATTCAATTCTATTTCCGCGTCATGATTAACACCGGCCCGATCGATTGTCGATTTTTCACGTTAGTCATAGCCAACAACGTTCCATAGGTAGCGACCACGAACCGAGACCCCTTCGAGAAAACATAACATGGCCGCCCCCGGAATACGACCAAAAGAACAGTCTGAGATCGACTTTTAAAGATGTCGTGGTTCCAGGTAACATACCGCAGGTTGTGTATTGCGCATGCGCGTACATCCTGACACTCCCACTCTGTGTGTGCGTTCGCCATCCTCGGGATTTAAGGGTGGCACTCCACGGCACTGGTTTTCGAATTTTCGCCGTGAGAGAATTAGTTCCTTTTGAGTAACCGAGCGGGAGTTTTACCAGGTGTTTTTTTGTTGTTGTTGTGCTAACATATCGTGAAAGTGAACCACGTAAAGTGACAGTAGTCTAGTTCGTGTCTTAGGTAAAGCGATTTTTCTTTTTTTCTTTAGTTTTTGCACCGTAGCAGGTGTTTTGATTAGGCGTCTTATTTTTTTTATGAGGGTTGGTTATGGTTCCCGGATAAAATTTATGTTGTTTACTGAATAGAGCTCTGTGTGCACTTTGCCAAAACACCGGGATTAGGTGATGAAGTAAGCTTTTCGAAACGAATAGCTAATTAAATCTGACCTGACATATAATTGCCCAGTATAAAGCGAGTATGTAATTGTTTATATATTTTATTTAGTTATAAATAGCAAGGTATTTCGGACGATTTTGCAAACGATTTTCCAAAATAAACTGGCACAGATAGGGTTACCTACCAAATACCTATATCGTTTGTAAAAAAGAGTATTTTTGTTATACAGTGACCGCCAAAAAGTGTGTGTGTTTTTTTTGATACTAAACGATATGATTTAATTAAAATCTAATAAGCAGTAACTATTTGTTTCTAAAAATATCCATACTATTTGAATAACCCATTTCATAAACTTTTACCAGATCAGAGAAACGTTGTCCTCTAAACTAAAAATCGCATTATAGAACTGACGTTCATTCGGTCGTTCCTTGACACAATCGCTCTTTACACAAGCATAAACTTCTTAAAAGCAAGTGCTTAATAATTTATTTTACAAAAAATTGATATAAACTATTTTCTAAATTTGGTGCAAGCTTTTTGGCGGGCATTGTATTTTTTTTATCAAAAAAGAATAAAAGAAAGATCTTGGGGTACCTACCATTTGCTTTATAAGGGCTATTACCAAATGTGTCCTATACTACAATACAAATGTAATACTATTACCAAATGGTTTCTTTAGAGCAAAAAAATATATTTGGTATTTTGTACTCAACAATACAGTCCCAAAGAAATCAAAAGCGATATTTATTAAGGTTGTTTTGAAATCCGCCTTCCTTAATACATATTAGGCAGGTTTTCAACAGGCAGTCATAAAACATTTTTGAAAGCCTTTGAACGCCTTATAATTTTTGTATTTTTTTCTATTAGATAATAAATAACTATAATTTCTTAAAAAGTGTCAACGAACTTTTTCAAAATTTTAAAACTTGTGCTCTTAAGAAGTAGACCAACATAGTTAGGTACTCCTTAGGTGTACATGTTATTATATATTTTGTTACTATAATTTTACAATAGTTATGTCTTATAACCATATGTACCTAAATTGTAGCAAAAAGTGCAAATAAATTTATTATTATTATTATTATACTCCATAAATTGTTCACTACTTATAACATGTAATCAACAAGTATAATATGTGTGAAGTCTCTAATGGAATGGAATGACATGGCTTATACATGTTTTATTTTAGGTAACTTATTGTTAGCGATGGTTAATGACTATAAACATATATTTTTCGTTTTTCATCAATCTTCTACCAGGAACATTGGGTAAAAAAATACCTTGTTAAATGGGTGGAAGAAATGCATTTTTAAATGTTTGCAGTCTGATTTAGTCATAATTCAAAAGAGAAACAAATTTAATATACATATTTTGCCAGATGTAATAGAATTACACAATTCTTATTCAGTGAACAACAGTTTCCACATACTTTTGTAAATTTTGTACAACCGGGGATATATAATCGGCTCTATTTACAAGTGATTTTGCTTTTTGTGTATTTTTTGCATGAGCTCGTTTTTTGTGTACCTCCTAATTACCCACTATTTTTTACTATCCATTTTTTTTTAAATGGCGCTATTTTCTTAATACCTACCTAGAAATGCAATATACAAAATTAAGAATATAATAGTATATTATAGATTATTTATTTATTGTCCATTGTACACGGACACTTCATATTTAAAATTTTGTGATTTTTTTTTCAACCTTACCCATTTTCAACGCTTCCTTAACCCATTAACGCCTGAAATTACATATTTCACATACGCAGATTTAGAGTAATGTAACTCTGCTAATTTGTTGCATAATTTCGCAGAGATTCATATACGACTATTTTTGAGGGTGTTCTATTCGACTTTGATGGTTTTAGCCCATTTCAATTTGTTTTTCCTGGAAAATTTTGCATTACAAAATAAAAAACGGTTTCTTTTTTTGTAACTTTTTTTGAAAAATGGCTGTAAACGACCGCCAAAAATTGTTCAATTGCCCTCTTCTAGTGATAGATCGTGTAATTGGACATCAACCCTCAATAATTCATCGCGATCCCCAAGGATTTTTCCGCTTCTGGTTGGATATTGAGACCGAAAGTCGGTCATTTTTTTTCGGTCACAGATCTTGATATCTCGATCGTGTTCTCATTCGCTTTCTTGACATATTAGATGTTGAGGCATTATGAGATGATGTTCAGACATTGTAATAATCGTTTTGCATCAATACATATTATGTTAAAAACTAAACTTGGATTATGTCAGTGAAGTTTAAAATTTTCGGATTGAAATTCATTTGTTTCTGGCGGGATACTAATTGCCTCAAAAAGGCATTTTTCGTGCGCTCGCGACTTTTTGGCGAAAATAGTGGAATTCTAAATTATTTTGAAAAGTGTTAGTGACAATATTAACGTTTTATACGGAAAAAAAGACGGAAACTGTATTTTTTCGGACTTAAAAAAAATCACCGACTTCCGGTCGCGATATCGAACCAGCAGCGGAAAAATCTTTGGAAATCGCGATGGGTTATTAAAGGTTGTTGTCCAATTACACGATCTCTCACTATAAGAGGACAAATGAAAAAGTTTTGGAGGAGTTTACAGCCATTTAATAAAAAAAGTCACAAAAAAAGAAACAGTTTTTTATTTTTAATCTCTAATATTTTCCAGGAAAAACGAATTGAAATGGGCTAAAACCATCAAAATCGAGTAGAGCACCCTCAAAGATAGTAAAGGTGTATATGAATTTCTGCGAAATTCTGCAACAAAATCGCAAAGTTACATTACTCTAAAGCTGCGTATGTGAAATATGTAATTTCAGGCGTTAATGGGTTAATCTTAATCATTACTACTACCTAGTATACCATATTATGATGGTATGTACTAAATTGCAAGTTAATAGGTTCCTATATGAAAGAATTATTTAAAAATTATCTACAGTCAAATAAAAAAGCTTGTTACCATCACTCATCCCCAACCCTTCATTTGACTAAGCTTTAGTTATAACGTAAAGCATTCTTGAATAATCGCGTGCAGAAAGACAGACAGACAGAACATCTTTTGTAGTTCAAATTTTTCTTTGAACATTTTATATGTGGATATGAATATCTATATCCATAAACAAATCTCGTTTTGAAAAGGGACTATTATATACTACGTAGCTAACTGCGTTGACTACATACAAATAAAATAACAAACTCTAAATTGCACTGTAATTACCTATTCCGTTAATTACCTAAACAATTTACTTAGTTCTCGTTAACACCCGTGGTTACCCTTGGTTCTCGTGGATATCCTTGAATCAGAATCCCATGGAGATGATATTACTAAGAGTTCTGTATCAAAGTCAGGTAATCACACAACGATTCAAATTTACGAGTTTATTGAAGAAAATGTTTTGAAATCCCTAAAAAAAATTAAAAATAAATGGACCACAGGCCCTGATGGCATTCCGGCATTCCTGCTTAGAGATTGTGCGCATATTTTTTGCTTCTCCGTTAACCACACTTTTTAACTTATGCTTGAAGAGTAGTTGTTTTCCTGATATATGGAAAGCGTCCAAAGTATGTCCAGTATTCAAAAAAGGGGATAAATCTGATGTTACTAATTTTCGACCAATTTCGATTATCTGTAACTTTTTGCAAGGTTTTAGAAATTTCATTACATGACCTAATTTACCCCGACATTAGCAATCAAATTTCACCCTCATCAACATGGGTTCATGAAAGGGCGTTCTACAGTTAGTAATCTTATAAATGTAACTCAGAGTATCTCTGAAACACTGGATCAACAGCTTCAAATGGACGTAATATACACAGACTTTTCAAAGGCGTTCGATAGGCTTGACCATAATTTATTGCTGATAAAACTTGATAAGTTTGGCCTCTCTAAAAATATAATATCATTGTTTAACTCATATTTGTCTAACAGAACACAGTATGTTGCTTATAATGGTTTCAAGTCAGTCGAATACATTGCAACCTCTGGAGTTCCTCAAGGGTCTGTTTTAGGACCAATGCTTTTTAATATATTCATTAATGACATCGTTTGTGAATTAAGCAATGTACATTATTTACTCTATGCTGATGATTTGAAGGTTTTCTGTGTTATAGAAAGTATAGAAGACTGTTACCGCCTACAAAATAATATTGAAAAAATTGCAAAGTGGTGTGATAAAAATAAACTGCCCTTAAATATCAACAAATGTAATGTCATGTCCTTTACGAAAAAACGTCTACAGTTATTTACGACTACAATATTAGTAACAGACATCTTCAAAGGCCTTCAACATTCCGCGATCTCGGTGTTATTTTCGATCCTAAGCTAACATTCAATAACCACATTGAATCAATAATTTTAGATGCATGCAAGAGCTATGGTTTTCTTGTTAGACAAGCTCAAGACTTCACAAACCCTGATACTCTAAAAATATTGTATTACAGCTATGTCAGATCGAAGCTTGAGTATGCATCACTTGTATGGAGCCCCAATTATGACATGTATATTAACGGCCTGGAATTGGTTCAACGTAGATTTTTAAAATTTCTGTATTTTTAAAACGGAGGATGTTTATCCTCCTATAGGAATTCCTCAAAAAAGAGCTCCTTGACAAATACGCAATTTCCAGTTTAAGTAGTAGGCGTGACTGCACTTCTCAAATTTTTTTTGCACAATTTAATAATAAATGAAATTGATGATCAGGAAATACTTTCAAAGTTATCACTATTAATTCCACGTAGAGGTGCCCGAAACCCTAAAGTTTTCTATTTATCGACTCCTCGTACTAACATCTTAAAATATTCACCAGTATATGTCATGTGTAACAATCACAACACCATCTGTGATGACATTGATATATTTAATTGCAACGCTAGTGTTATTAAAACTTATTATAAAACTCATGATTTCGTTAACTAGCTGTCTTCATCTTTCTTATACTTTAGTTATAATTAATATATTACAATATTTGTACAAATTTATTATTGTTTAATATAAAATGTGATATAATGTTATAATATAAAATGTGATTTATGTACGTAATGTGTAGGTATATATGATATAAGTGTTCTGTTTGTCTGTATATATATATATATATATATATTATCTGTATTCACCTGTCCTGTAAATGGGTTTATTACCTGTAGGATAATGGAAAAATAAAAATAAAAATAAAAAATAAAAACACAGTAGATTGAGTATAAACATTTATTTTGTACATTTTACGGTAATCTATGAGACATGTTAAAATTTAGAGTGACTAAAACATAGAATAACGCAACTTTCTAAAGGTGGTAGCAACATTAATTAGTAGAAAAGTTATATAAACAAAATTCAATGCATTTTTAAAATACCGAAAATAGTTAGTTTACGTATAAGAAAAAGTATGACATCCTGGTCCAGAAGTGCTGCATTATTTTTGCTAGTGTATTATTTTTGGCAAGCAGGACTTAATTATGTTTACAGAAGCTAGACGCTCGAAAGTTTAGAGCGCATAACTATGCAAAAAATCATAATTGTTTTCAGGAGCCGTATCAACTAATTTCCTCTTCGCTTATAACAAATTTAGACTGGTGCGAAGGATTACTTCATATTAAAAAAATAAACGAACGGGAAAGTCAACAAAAGCTATTGAATCTGATATACGTGCTAGCAATACTAGAAAAACAAAATTCGTGCAAAAAATGCTTACAGAATTTTCAATATATTTGTTAAAATATATTTGTTGAATAGTTGTTTGTTAAACTGTTTATAACCTCACAATAGGTTTCAGACAAACTTACCTAATAGGTCTCTTACGACTTTTATTCCATTGAACATGTGTGTGATTGCATCGGTGTACATTTTTAGAGGATTTTCCTAGCCGTTGGGGACTAGTTGAGAGATTTAAGTAGCATTCCTGAGGTCACTTAATTACATTCAATGTTAAACATACAACCGTGGCACATTGCAGCTACCCAGTAGGAGAATAGTAGGAGAATAAGACACTCACAATGAGTGCGTTATATGCTTCTCATTGTTATTATTGACAGACGACTTAAACTTTCATATGAGGAGACATCCGATTATATGTAGAAGTATTTAGCAGTCATCAAGAAGCAGATAAAGAGGCAACCTGACTGCTTGAGCCGGTGAATATACAGTGTGGAAATAAAGTATGGAACCTGTGAATTATTTCAAAAACTGATAATGTTTTAGTGAGTTACGGGTAGTCATACTCTTGAATCTTTCAACGTCTAACCGGGATCGGTTTTCTTGATTTTTCTTAAAAACTTCCCCGAGTAACAACTTTTTGTAACTTTTGTAAAAAAGTTACAAAAAAAATGCCCCTTATAATTTAAAAAAAATTGAGTTGTGACCTGTGGCGCCGCCATGCGGCACTTTCCGGCATAACTCAGTCCACCAAAATGTTCCTTGGAAAAAACTCAATGGAAATGTCCGAGCGTTTTATCCAAAAATTATCAGTTTTTGAAATAATTCACAGGTTCCATACTTTATTTCCACCCTGTATATACCTAGTAATCACGTGCACATTTCCTTCTGCAGGCGGGGCTAACTAGGGCCTGATTTGCATCATACCACTGATACTAAATGAATCCAGTATATTTATTGTAATATGTCTTCTTTTTATCCAGTCACCTTCAAAATTTTTTTTAGTGGATAAAAATCACCAATAGTGTAGTCTCTCATAACTGAAGTAATTATAACATACTTTTATACTGACTAAGTATGTTAATCGTCACATGTTTAATTTTAAAATTTGTCATACTTCAAAAGCAGTATTCGTTCTTAAACCAAGAAAACCATAAACCCAAGACTTTCAATTCCAAAAAAGTTGTAGGTTCGAGCTTTATATATTAATAGATTGTGGATGTAGGGTAATTATTTATTTCTTTTTAAGACTATTTGAGTTAGATTATTTGTTATGGATTCATGCTTCTCGCAAGTGTTTCTTAAGTTTTTGGGTTAGAGGCACTCATTATAATCAAGCACCACAAAAGGTGAGAGTTTCTGTGATGCTTGAGGGGATTCATTGTAAACAAGCACTGAAAAAGTAATAGAACTCTTAACATTTGCAGTTTGGCTATTTGTCAGATGGAATTTGAAGTTAAGTTAAATTACTTTGGAGGATCGATGACATAATGTTTATCATACACGTTCATGGTAATAACTAGACTGGTGGTTTTAACCTTGAACGGCTCTTATGAATGTATTGCTTCATTCATAATTGCCAAGAGACACGTGCGCAGTTGGTCCTGGGACTGAACAGTTTCTGTTCATGGGATATTTGAAGAGTTTTTTGTCAGATAATTATTATTTCAACGAAAATTGAACTGTATTTAAATGTATTAAGGCTTTTGAACATAAGCGAGTTATTTTAACAACATATACCCAAATATACTAAACAAATTTCACTAATAAAACATAAGATTCACATCCGATGAACAGATATTCATGTTTACTTGACAGCCGTTCAAGGTTAAAACCAAGTTTGTTCTAAGTCTGGTAATAACTAAAAGCATTGTATTTTGCGTTGTGTCACTTTTGAAGCAATGGTGCGAATGGGTGTCGATATATAGTTCAGAAATGCTTCCTTTGGTCTGAAAGCAACTGAATATTATTCTTTAAGTTCCACCTATTTACAACGAATTTTTCAGAGGTCCGAAAATGAACCTTAGTGACCATTATCCTTTATTGATGTTGATTTAGTAGATAAGTCCTCAGAGCTCTTTATATTCCATGAGGTCAGAATACAAACGTTGTTAGAATCAACGGGGTGTTTAATCTGAGAGGAACTAATTTATGAAAAAAAAAAAATGTAGCCTTTGAAAGTAAAAATCATCTAGAGATCATATCAAATGAATTTTGAAGGAGAATAGAAGTGCTTACTAAAAGAAATACAATCAGCAATTAGTGTGATCTCAAAAAATAGAGAAAAACGATCTTTTTCACCCGTTTAGATTAGTTCACCTCAAAAAATTCCAAAATTTTGGGTATCACAGCACACTACCAGATGCAAATTCAGCGCATTGAAATACGTAGAAAATAATGTTTTTTTTTTAATCTGCCAATTCTGTGTAGTTTGAAAAGATTAAAAAACATCATTGCCGAAAAGTCTTCCGAAAAGTTCGAGAAATTCATCACACCTGAAACTTGGCAGAGCGACAACGGCTAGATTTCCTTGAAGTCATGAAAATATCTGTCAAGGTAGTCTGTTCTTATTATACTCTTACGCAATTTTACCTCTACCACCGACTTTTAAAAATAGACCTCTTTGCAATTTTGTATTTAATTGAGACAATTTTAGTCGGATGGGAACAACTTTGGAAAAAAAGTCCGCGGAGAGTGTATGTCTATGTATTTACGTCTGTTGGCCCACTTTCAAAAATTAATTACTACGAATACTTCGTTAGCAACCGCCTGTTCAAACGACAGAAATGATAAATGTGGCCATATAAATTAATTGGAAATACATGTGATAATTACCCTGACAGGCATTTTGATTGAAAGTTTTGTATGGGCCTATTATTCCGCCGCCCGTTCAGGATTAATTTTGGAAACTGCTTTAAATACAAAATTATTTTGGAATAGTTTTGCGTCAGTGGAGTGCGTAAATCATCCGCCTATCCCTCCAAATTCTTGAAGATACGTGTTTGTCATACACCAAAATAAATAATTTAATTTATTTTGGAAAAATATTGTCAGATGAAAACTGACTAATTAATTGCTTTTTATTTAGATGGCGGGTAGCCAAATGAGCAAAAAAATTAGGATTAACATTTTATACCCTCTTATTTTATTAAAGCTTCATCCGTTTTTTAAACGTTTACAATTTGATAGAACCAATGTATTTTCATTTTGAAAACTTCTTTGTTAACAATTTCTCAGAAAACATTATTCTAGAAAAAAGTTTGCACGTGCCTGATAACAAAGGAATAATGCAAGAGATCTGTGTCCTCAAGTTACAGTAAACGAGAAGACTTAAAAATATGAAAGTGAAAATTGAGTAGGAAAAACTTCCTTACAATTTAATTTTATTTACGAATATGAATTTCCGAAGGCATAGGTACATTTTTGTTTTCATACTTTTTTTTAACCGAATATTCTCTCACAGTTCTATTTTATAAATTAGTTTATCAATACCAAATGCATTGTTATATACATATATCGTATAATAACAATACTTTATAATACATAGGCATTGTTACCAAGGAATATTTCACAAAAAAAAAAATGGAATTCAAAAAGAAAGTATGTCATATCATTTTTTGTACAGATGTTAAAAAAAACATTAAACAGAAAAAAATACCTATGCCACTGAAAAATCACATTCAAATACTTCATTATGTTGTTGTTTCTAGTCAAGTACTGACTTTTTTTTTAAGAATGCAGTTTTCTGAAAAATTAAAAAAAGTTAAAAAGCTTTCCATATGGCGCAGACATTTTGACACTGTATATACACATTTTTTAAGTCTACCAATATCGTTAAGTTCATAGTCAATCAAAAAAGTGCCTAGCCATAGACCTGTTATTAAATTATTTACAGATACAGGATTATAGCATTTTTGGATTTTTGGATTTTTTTATAAACACCTGTAATAATAATGTCTAAAATAATTCAAACAAAACATCAACACATGCCATTAAATTGTTTATTATGTTAATCAGTTCTTACCAAAACCTATTAACTGAGTGTCCTGAAATATAAACCTATGTAATATACTCTTGAGACATACACTTGCTAATAGTTGGTGAATGCGCCAGGTCAAATAAAAATATATTAACCCTGTTAATTATCATTTTTCAAGTTTTTAAACAGAAAACCGTACCTGTTCAGAAGCACACTTTCCAGTTAGTTTCTATTTTTTAAATATTTTATTTCGAGTTTAAAAGTATTTTTGGGGAACTATAGAATACATACTTCACTAAAATGCTTTGTTTATTTGTACTTATATACATATACACCGTGGAGAAAAAAAATCGCTCATAATATCTAATAATGCCTAATAATTTAATAACTTTGTATATGAGAAAAAACGTTTCTGTCAACATTAAATAATTTTGTCTTTTCACGTTTTGTTGTTATGGCGACCAACTTTATTTCTTTAAATGACAACCAGTAGGTTTTCTCTCAACGAACGAACGAGCTTTTTCTCTTTACTTTACACTAAAAATGTGATATGGTTACATAAAGAAATTTTCGTTGAATATTTCAAACAGAAAATTTCAAATCAAATCCTGGCCATTCCTGATATGGAGACTTCCTAGTAAATGATATTGAAGCGTTTCAGAACCGGTTTAAACGTATTTTTTCGGGAAAATTTCTTTATGTAATCGTATCAAATTTTTTAGTGTACAGTAAAGAGAAAAAAGCTGTTCTTTTGGCTGTTCTTTTGATATTGAGGGAAAACCTACGCGTTGCCATTTAAAAAAAATATATTTGGTCTCCACTATTTCATGTTTACAGAAACATGGCAAATAAACTGATGAAAAACTTTTATGTGCGCAACTTTTTGCTACGCTCTATCTGCAAATAAGGGTAAATCATATGTACGCTTGTTCTAGAATTTTTGGCAAGACCACAGTTTTTTTTTAATTGAATTGTGTTCTACGACAAAAATAAAACCTAGTAATCTAAAGAGGGTATCACTGTCAAGGACAGACACCTTGAATGTTTGACCTAAAAAAATTGATAGTCATCGAAAAGATGATTCTGTTCTAAATTTGCTTTCTCTTACGTGGCTCGTGAATAATTCTGCGGATACAATTTTGATGCACCCACATATTATATTATATTGTTAGTTTACTGGCATATTCCCAGAAACTGAAGTATGTATCTAGCCGACAATTAATACTTAGTTGTGTATTTGATTTATATGTCGTAATATATGGCACATACGAGATTATATCAACTATGAGCATTAATAATAGGAAGCAACAACAGTCACTTGGAAAATCAACTGCGTTACTGCTGCTTGCTGTTTACGTAGGAACTATAATAACATACAGGGTGTCCCCGGATTGAGTTACCTATAGGTGAAATGAACAAAAAAATTAATTGTTCGACAAAAAGTCATTCTTCATAAAAAGTTTTGCTTGTTTTGAAACGCCCATAAAGTTTGGTGTTTGTTCAATTTAACATACAGGGTGTTCAAAAATCGCAAAAATTAAATAATAATGAAGAGTAAAGTACCTTAATTATTAACGCTATGTAACAGAGTTATTAAGAAAAAATTGTTTGCAATTAAATTTAATACTCAAATATGAAAGCCTGACCTATTAGTCAATATTAAGTATTTTGAAGAGTTCCGCAATTTTTGTCATTGTTATACGTTTGAAGTATAGCCATTTTCTTTTAAAAAAATTATGTTTACTAAAGGCGCATACATAATAAGAAATCATAAACCCCAAAAATATTATTTAAACATTTATTTTGAAGAAACAGCACGTCTAGATAAACATTTAGTCAATCAAGACTGTAGTTAATAGGTTGTCTTTACACTATTTCTTCTCAAAGTCCCTAATTAGAATATTTGAAATTCCAGTAAGTCATCAATAAGACAATTGTTATTGTTTGACAAAGCGCTTGAAATTTAAATTATTGATTCTTAATTCCAAATAATGCTTACTTTACAATATAACATTTATATTATTAAATGTTATGGTATCGGTAATATTTCTTATCGTCATGCCATTGAATTGTTCCATGAAAAATATCCAGAAGTCGAAATTAGCTGTTAAAGTTTTAGACGAAGCGAATTTAGAATATAAAAAAAGCGTACTTATTTTCAACAGGACGGGTGTGCCCCGCCCATTCAACAATTCAGGTCCGCAGTTGGCTTAACAAACAATTTGGAGATAAGTGGATCGGAAGATATGGACCTATTTGTTGGCCAGCACAGTCCCCTGACTTGTCGCCACTTGACTTTTTCCTTTGGGAATTTTTGACACAATATTGAATTACTCAAGACTCGGATCGTTCAAGCAGTGGTCCAAGTAAATCAAGAAATGATCCACTCAACATACATATCTTTTAAATGAGACTGGAGAGGTGTGTTGAACTTGGAGGCCTGCATGTAGAACAGTTATGGTGCGTGAATAATAATTTTGCTGTTTTTTTCAAAATAATTGTTGAATTTGTTTATTAAATCATAATTTCTTCAAAATAACCGTTTAAATAATATTTTTGGGGTTTATGATTTTTTATTATGTCAGCGCCTTTAGTAAACATAACAGTGATAAAAAATGCGGAATCTCTTCAAAATACTTAATATTGACTAGTAGCCCATGCTTTCATATTTAAGTATTAAATTTAATTGCAAACAATTTTTCTTAACACTTTTTTTACATAGCGTTATAATATTTAAGGTACTTTACTCTTCATTATTATTTAATTTTTACTATTTTTGAACACCCTCTGTGTTAAATTAAACAAACAGCAAACATTCTGGACGTTTCAAGACAAGCAAAACTTTTTATGAAGAATGACTTTTTATCGGAAAATTAAATTTTTTGTCCATTTCCCCTATAGGTAACTCAATCCGGGGACACCCTGTATATTTTTGTATCATATGGAACACCTATGGACTTAAGGATATCATTTCAGATATTAGATTTTAAAGCTTAGATCTCTGTGGCCATTTGTGATTTAAAAAATATTGTATTAAATGTATTAATTACAACTGAATAGAGATATATTCCGACAGAGAATAATATAAAAACGTTTATAATTAACTTTTTAATTATATAAGAGCTGGGTACTTAATAATTCTAAAAAACAGATTAAAATAAATTAACAACAACCTGTAAACTGTTCAGTTACAAAAATACTACTTAAAAGTATTTCAGTGGGTATTGGTGTCAATGAAAGTTATTAACTCTATCACTCATTTTCCTCTTTGAACCTTCCACATAGATAGGTTCAACATAATGTGAACAGAAATACATCGAGGTTTCGTGTACTGGATTAATGGAAAGTTGCGTTTAGAATGAAATTCTAGATAGACTCATCTTTTTCATGTTGGCAAAAAAGGGTATCCATCAATTTGTAACGTTATACAACATTTTTTTAAATGGTTTAAGCGTTTTAATCTATCGTATGTTCGCATTGTATTGGACCAATAATGATATTATGAAATAACCAAAAGTTCTTATTCAACTTTAGAATAGTGGAAAGCCAGTATACTGGCCAAAAAAATATGGACATCTCCAAGAAGTTTAGATTAATTTAATAGAGATTAGTTTTCGAGGCTTACGATTTTGACTTGGGAATGCAGCTCGTCGATCAGGGGTGTACTTAGGAATCATCTCCGAGGGGCGAAATTTTATGAAGATGACTCGTAACTGAGACCTAGGCCGAGTTTCTCGAAGATATATTTTTTATTTTTATACAATACATTTATCAATCAATTATCAATTATTATACAACACAATAGATTATCACGAAAATGCTTACTCCAAATCATCCACTCTCGCATCATCGGTGAAATTCTATTATTACCAGGTACATAAATCATCAGCCGACTGTTTGTCCAGGTCTTTCCTGTCCGAACGGCGCGTGTGCGATTTTTATGTCTGCTTTCTCCTCGGGTTGATATCCCACTCGGTGGGCCCGGGGTTCTGGCAGCTGTGCAAGTCCGACGACGCCTGGGGTTCTCTTGGAATTATGGGTGGTATTATTATTATTATATTAAGGGCGGCCAGTGGCGGTGCGTGATATTTCAGTTAGCCATATCTTGAAAACGACGCATGGAACTTCACTTTTTAGGTGATGACTAGACACCTCTTCAGAAAGGATTTATAGTGAAAAAACCGTCAGCAAAGTTTGCGAAAAAATTTTCAAAAACACTGGAGCCACTCCCTTATATTTTTTTTTCATCTAGAACATAAGGGACGTTTTCGATTTGTTACAAAATATTTTTTGTTTCAAAAAGTTAAAATTAAAATGGCCATAACTTTTTGAAAAAAAAATATTTTGCAACAAATCGAAAAACGTCTCCGTATATTTGTTTCTAGATTATGAAAAAAAAATTACTGCAAATATTCCACAGAGCGTTACTGTGATCCCAGGGAGTGCTCCAGTTTTTTTGAAAAATTTTTCGCAAACTTTGTTGACGGTTTTTTCACTATAAATCCTTTCTGTAAGAGGTGTATAGTCATCACCTAAAAAGTGAAGTGGGTCCCATGCGTCGTTTTCAAGATATGGCTAACTGAAATATCACGCACCGCCACTGTCTAGGACCATCGTGTTGAACATAAACAAAAGAACGGTAAAGCCATCTCCAATAAATTCGGCCCGATTCCTCGAAATGACCCCGGGTCTACCCGTCATCGGCAACCTAGTTATCCAGCTTCTGGGAGGGTTACCCATCATCGGCGAGCTAGATGTCTAGGTCCTGAATATCATTCTGAACCGCAAAAACGAATGCTCAACCCATCTCTAAAACAATTGATCCCATTTCTCGGAGATGTCTCTGAGGTACACAGTCGTCGGGGACCTATAAGCCTACAATTTTATAAGGCTCTGTGCAAAATTTCAGCTTCCTATGAAAACATACCGTTATTTGAAAACATACCGCCTTACCGTTCCAGGCCGGAAAGCCGATATACTTGCTCGACACATGATCAACCCTTTGCCCATAGTCAGTACATGATATCCAAGGGCGTAGCCAGTAGTTATCTTTGGGGGGGGGCGGGCTCAAATGCAGTTGAAACAAATAAGCTAAAAAAAAAAAAGGTCACTACAGCCAAGAGCAACCGCATTCCCCCGAGTATTTCGGTTTTTACTTGACCCTTTGGGGGGGGGGGCGATCGCTGTAGATGAAACAAATAAGCTAAAAAAAAAAAAAGGTCACTACAGGCAACGGCAACCGCATTCCCCCGAGTATTTTGGTTTTTACTTGACCCTTTGGGGGGGGGGGCGATCGCTCCCATCGCCCCCCCCCCCCTGGCTACGCCCTTGATGATATCTTTTTTATGTATTTCCTGAGGGTATTCACGAACCCCAAACCCTGGTCCTCTAAAGGTTAAAAATGTTTTATACGCATTACCATTGAGATCCCTTTAATTGTTTTTCTTATTTCAGGTGCAAAGAGGGTAGCTTGGCCACCACCAAACGAATCAGGACCAGAAAGTCCTTACGTTGAACAGAACTCAGTGACAGCGAAGGTAAGACTAAATTACGATAGAAGAAAAAAACAATCCCCTGACCCTGTTGGTTCTGTTAACATTGTTGGGTATTTGATGTTATTTCTGCTACAACAGCATATCGTACATACAGGATACGTATGTATATGTATATAACGTCATTCATGGAGTTCGGTACACATGACAATAACGATACTTTTTAGTATCGATTTCTGCAACTTTTACAATTAACCAGCCAATTCTAACGAAAAATCGGCATCTGATTGTTCATTTAAAATGTGGGGAAAAATTATATTTAAACTCAAAATAGCATTAAACTAAAAATTAAAATAAAATTTAATTTTAAAAATGACCAATTTTTAAGACATTCTTAAAATATACATAAAAACAAATACATATGTATGGTTCGTTTTAGTTTGTTGTTTGTGTGATATAGAAATAAAAATATTGAAAATTAAATATTGACATAAACCTTTTTTTATATACAGTGTGTGCCATTTGAATAGGAAACACCCTTTTGAGGGTGGTATCTCTTGGAGGGTGTTGACCGATTTAAAAAAAAATAAAAATATATAAATTAAAAAAAATATAATACATTACTTCAAACGTTCTCTTTGTACATAAAAACAATTAATGTTGGTCAGTCTGAAGGCTTTTTCTGATTGGAAAACGGGTGTGGAAAACCCTCCAAAATAAGAGGGTGGTACCATTTCAAAGGGCACACACTGTATAAAATATCCCACTCATACAATTATCTCTACCCACACACTTTATCTCTACCCACTTAATATCCATATTTATCTCTACATTATCTAGTTTAAGATTTTTATATTTTTAAGAAGTTGCATTTTTATTTTAGGTCAAAAATATTAGTACAAACGCACTGTCTGCATATGAAATCGCACCACCAGTAAAAATATGCTAAAACCACCGAAAATTATTTCAGAATTATTTCTACGAAGTTATTAAAAGTCTAATAAGGTTGGATATGCTGCACCGGTTGTGCTGGAGTTCGCAGGTGCTGTCTCGGTCACCTTCATCTTCTTCAAGAATGGTGGACTGGTTTAGGTCGACAAACATGCGACAAACGAGCTGTTAGGGATGTTTGTCGGCCTCTATGTCTATATCATTATTTTCTATGTCTATATCTTCATTTTCGAAGGTGGTTGTCCGATACGCCCCAGAAGGTCTCAAAAAAATGTCTCAAAAAAAGATGTCCCAAAAGACAGCGCCTGCTAGCCGCAGCACACCCGGTATAGCATACCCAGCTTATTACACTTTTTAATCGCTCCCTAGAAATCAATCTGAATGAATTTCCAGTGGCTTTACCACATTATTCCTAGTGATGCGAATTCAACTGTAGGCATTGGACTTCTGTAACTATTACATATGAAATGTAACAGACGATTAGTGGTACATATAGGCTATCCTGTTTTCTGCGCGCGTATATTAGCGCTGTCATTACTAATCACAACGACTGGAGAAGTATTCTGATACTCGTGACATTTTCATTAATATTATAGATCACTGTCAAATAAAAATAAACCAATCAAAGGAAAATTGGTGCTTTGATCTATTTTTTTTTCATTCTTTGATGAGTCGACCTTGTATTTATTTTTTGAGGATTAAGTCAAATATACCAATGTGTACATGGTCATTATATAGTTCCCTTATCACTTTTTTATTTTTGAATAGTGTGATACAAGATTTCAGCAAGATTTATTTTTACCAACTACGAATTTTTGAGTTTTAAATGGAATTGTATTGATATTTGGTTTCATGAGGAGTGTAATCAACTTTCGATTTTGTGTTAATGACAGTTATAATAATTACCGTTAACTAGTGGGACGAGGTCATAAATACGTAAAAAACTATGACCTTTTCCCTAGTTAACGAAAGTTATACATAAACAGGTCCTACATTACAATTAGTTATAAATAATGTTTAATCCAACACTGGATATTTCCTCCCAAGTGGTAAATGACCAATCACATACGGCTGTATTGATATTTCTTTACATTAACACTGATCTGTAAGAATTCAGCAACATGTTGCCATATGTTATGAACTTTATGAATGGCTTCGTATGGTTGTGCATACGTATAATCACGTTGATGTGAATATCCGTAGACGGTTTTGAGCATTATCGGCCTTTATCGCTTATTTATTTCATAACTTTGATTTCATCGTTTTCTAGTTACTTTCAAATTAATATTTTCCATTAATAGCATGCTTCACTTGCACAGAAGACCAGAGGGAAAGAGGAGGTGTTTACTTTTATGTTTTCTTTTTTTTTTTATTTGAATAAAATTCGTTAGGTAGAGCAATTATTAAAATTTCGAAGTAGAACAAAGTATTTTATTAAGTTATTTGCCTCCACTTTTTGAAGACACAGAATACTGTAAACATTTTACATAACATTACAGATAAATCTCTTCAGTCTCCAACATTATCTATTTTATTTTACTACAGTCTTACCTTCTAAACTACTCTTTCTACTAACCTTCAAAATATTAAAATTCCATGACGAGTAATGCCTGTATTTGGATGCTACTTTGTTATTGGATTCAGGCTCTGCTATAAATAAAACTGTTTAACAAGTGCATTTATCTGTGTATTATTTATCTGATTTACTTCTCTACAAAAACTTTTTGTACTTCATAGCTTTCATGTCAGTTTTAATCTGAGAAACATCTGCCGAAGTACAAAAGCTAACATTGCTCTACATAGCGAGTTTTAAAACTGGACGACAACCATGTACCATCGGTCCCTTGACATATTTTTAACACGTCCGTTTTGTTATGTTTCTTTTTTATTAGGGTGGACCTCAATACCCTTCTCAGTCACCCGGCTTACATCAGAATAACTACCAAGCACCCGCGCAACAGTCGGTTTCCTCTAATCCACCATCACACCGCCCGCTGAAGCCCTTAGACGTTTCGACCGCCGATTCTTCACCGTTATCTTCCCCCTCTTGAATCAAAGCCCTCTGGGCTTCAGGTCCTCCACGCCCAACAAGGGGTGGGCTCCAGTTCAGTCTCCCCTCGCCTCGCCGAGCCAACCCTCTTGGCCGCAAGGCGCCACGAGGCAGCGCAGCTCCTCCACCTCCTTATACCAGTCCGCGCATCAGTCCGTCTCTCAGCAAAGCTTTCTAGGCCAATTCTATCAGCTCCCCTCCCCACAATCCCAAGCGTCTGATCAACAACAGTACCAAGCCCTCCAGCAGCAATATCAACCTTCCCGCCAACCACTTCAACAGCAATTTTCTTCTCCACAGCAGCAATACCAGCCACCTCAACAGCAATACCAACCTCCTCAGCAGCAATACCAATCTCCTCAACAGCAATACCAACCTCCTCAGCAGCAAAACCAACCTCCTCATCAGCAATACCAGCCTCCTCAGCAGCAATACCAGCCTTCTCAGCAGCAATACCAACCTCCTCAGCAACAATACCAACCTCCTCAGCAGCAACACCAACCTCCTCAGCAGAAATACCAATCTCCTCAGCAACAATACCAAC
Source organism: Aromia moschata (assembly GCA_029963805.1). NCBI lineage: Eukaryota > Metazoa > Arthropoda > Insecta > Coleoptera > Cerambycidae > Aromia > Aromia moschata. Next base: position 45,447 of record JAPWTK010000811.1, on the reverse strand, counting down.
CTCCTCAACAGCAATATCAAGCTACCTCCCAACAATACCAATCCCAAACTTCTCAAATTTCTCCCAAACCAGCAGCTGCCCCAACTCAGGTATGGTATTATTTGGGAAGTAGATTACAGGGGTTTATGTTACTAACTATCTAGGTATGAACTGTTTTATTCCATAATCATCTGACAGTGAATTCTTTCTTGACTTTTCACTAACGTATAAGTCTTATCTTCGGTTTAAATTTTATTGTTTAAATTTTATGTTTACATAACATTTTTTAGTCATACTTATTTTTCGTCTCTTGTGGTTAAACAGAACGCAGTGTTAATGCGTATATGCCAAATTCCATCAACAAAATATCTTAAGTTAATGATGCATACTGTTGAATACTCAACAAACTTGACTGTTGTCATTTAACAACTCCTTTAGAGGATTTATAGGGGATGGTTTTACTGGATTTACTTTACCATTGTGGTACAGATTATCATGGAATAATATATCGTCCGACATTAACAATACTAAACAGGATAACCATACTGAATTGGTAGTATTTATCCTAGAAACAAGCATGGTTATACGGGGTGTAAGGATAATGATTTTATTTCTGTATTTGATTATTCAGTCATATAAATATTGTCGTTTTATTTTATGGTGGCAGTTTCTTTTCATCAGTTTTAAAGCCTAAGGTTTTTTGTCAACTACTATGAAACTTACATATGTCGACTTTCTATGAAACAACAAAACAATGTTAGTTAGTACAAAAACAATAAGGGAAATTGCTCTAGGCCTTTTGAAACTAAGCGCGTATTATTGAAAAGCATATGGTAGGTATTTCAATCTTTTAAAAAACGTATTGAAAATATTCGATACACTTTATTCGCGCTAGATATGTTGAAACATTTAAATATGGATATTCCTTTATTTTAGGCAGCGCCAAAAGCAGCCGGAGCAAAACCAGTAGAACCACCCCCGTCCACCATAACACTTCGCTCTCAGGCGCCAGTGCGTCAGGCTCCACCCCCAGTCGTCACATCTCAACCAGCCACGGCTACCTTAAGGGGTTAGTAGACACATTATCATTAAATCAACGCTTATAAAGTAGTTGTCTAATAAACAAATAACGAAATGAGTCTGATTATTTGAGGGAGGTAGTGGCAGTTTATCCTACCAGTTTTTTTACGCTACCATTGAATATCCTAATTGCTGTGGAATAACATGATTCGCAGTACTTTTGTCGGTTTGTAGCGTATGATGTGCTGACTCATGTTGTTATTTGTTTCTTAGAGTCTAGGGCTCATTTTTATAGTGCACGGTTATCAGATGACAGTTGCCACCCCAATCGTGGGTAGCATTTTTGAGGATATTAAAAATGAAAATACAAAATTTTAAGTAGTCGTTAAATACACAAATTTGATTTAAGAAATATAACACGCCACCTAAGCGGATTTCCTAACCATATCTCTCTTTCTAATTGAACGCCCTGTATATTTGGATTTATTTAGGGGCAGTATTATAGGATTATAGACATGTTGCATGGGAGCAAAAAATACTGTACATCTATTTGACTAACTGAGTCATTTTGAAAAAAAAATTTCCTAGACATGAACAAAATCTAAAGTTGAACCAAAAATATCACGAAAATTCAAAAAAGCCCTGTACGCCACACATTACTCCAACAAAAATTTAGGATTAATATCCCTCTACATTTCTGTTTTATTAAAATTTCATGAACAGTGATTTTTACGAAAACGATACTAAGGATGGTAGAATTGTGAATTTTTGTGATATTTTTGGTTCAACTTTAGATTTTGTTAATGTCTAGGAAAATTTGTTTCAAAATGACTCAGTTGTCAAATAGATACACTGAAGATTTCCCTGTAATACGAGTCCAACAACTTCGAAAGGGATTTACTATTTTCGAAGTTATTTACGTTTCTTTGAAAACATTGAAACTTTACCTTTTTAACGATATCTTTTCATACAAATGACACACCACCTTCAACTTCGGCTTATTAGACGCAGATTATCACAAGCTATAATCCTGTCAAAAGCAAAAAAAAAATCAATGCTGTAATACAAAAATTATCAGAATTTAAGCAAACTTCAAAAAGTGGGTGTATGATAACTTTCGTTGCTTACTGTATGTAGTACCTATCCTTCTTAAAATAGTTTTAGATATTGTAGTGTAAAAAACAGACATATTAGGTTATTTTATCGTTTCTAAATATACCAAACAAATATAACTAAAAATATTACAGTTAAAAATATATAGGGTATTCTATTAAAGGAAAGTATGCTTAGTCTTTATTAGCTATTGTTTATTTGTAATGAGATTCATGATACACTTAGCGACTTCTCTGGAAATTGATTACCGCAGTTTTTAGTGTTCTCAAAAATAAAGCCTAATCAACGGTAGCTAATTGTAATTAACCAATATGTAAACCTCGCTGACGAAAACTTTTAATTGGTAACCCCTTTAATAAAGCACAGTAAACTTAATAGTTATCACGGCATATTTATTTATGCTGTGAAAAAAGTACACAAACTAACCTAATCCTATTTTTAATCATTGAAAAATCTGTATGAGTATACTTACTATTAAATGTTGCTGCACCTACTTATCTTGTAAGAAAAATCGCTATTTCGAATGGAATCACTTATTAATTGCTGTAAAAAGATATTATCTATGTACGTATAGGGAGCGCCAGTTTACCACTTTGTGTTCAAAATAATAAACAATCAAGTAAGTGTAAAATCCCTATAGTATGATAGAGGCAAGAAAAAAATTCTAGCGACAATTTTCAGAATGAGGATCCTTGTTGGCAATAAAGCTGTAAATGCATGGCATTAATTTTTCATCATTGTCAATCTGTGGATTCTCAATTAATAATTCCAAATGACATCAATATATTGTTTCGAAAGTTTAGATTTTATTCATAACTACAAGTAAATAATAAATGAATAAAACAGACAAATTTGGCATATTCCTTTGACTCTTGCCTATTTGAATATAAATTAAATTTAATATATTAAATTGATTTATATTGACATATTTTTGAAAATATGTTTTATATAAAATACTCAGGGTTTTGTTCATATTGTAACGTTTTGTTCACTTAGGGTTCCTTAGGTGTGAAAAATCAAATCACTTTTAACTAACACAACTGATTCGCTACAATATGGTTCATTCATATTTTAAATTGACTCTTACACATATGTATTTTCATGTATACTTCAAAATTCTTCCATTTTGAAAACAATAATTCTGCCAATAATTATTGTTTTCACGAGTGGCGGCTAGTGGACTTTGAAATTGTCGTATTTTCATAATGAGACATGGGATTTTGAGTCATATTTTAGGGGTGATTACTAGACCTAAGTACAAGGTTGTAATAACAAAAAAACTTCAAACGAAACTTGCGAAAAAAATTGAACTCACCAAATTATTTTGGAAACGACCTGCAAAATATTTATGATTTTTTTTTCATAATCAAGTAAATACAAAATCTATTTGTATTTGTGATTTTTTCGAAATTTCAAGATCTGTAAGATTTATTGCAATTTGAATTTTTATTTCATCCCAGCATTTCGTATTTGAAATTTTAAAATAGCTGTATCTTTAAGCAAAGTGAAAATTTTTGCACAAGACAAGAACAAAACGGGTTTATATTCACTTGATAATTCTGATGGTAAGGCGAGTTCATTTGAAGTTTTTTTTTGCTATTATAAAATTCCGCTTAGGTCTAGTAATCATCATCTAACTTATGATGTGGTCCCATGCTTCCTTACGAAAATACGAGAATCTCAAACTCCGTCAGCCGCCACTAATTTTCACACCATTAAAACTATAAATCAATATTTTAGGCAGATAGTTTGAAAACTTGGAATGCTGAAAATACTTGGCACTACATTAGTTAAGAATACTGGATCAAAAGATACTGAGAACGAAAATTCTCAACTTTTATTGACAGTTCCCAAAATGTCAAGAATAGCAAAGACCAGAATAAAATTTACAATTTACTCGTCGCTCAGAACTTCTGAGAACTATAATAATAAGAGCAATAGAGTAATACAAAGTGCCTACAAAATATAGACATCCAAAAAAAACGTCATCAAAGTTGGCCGAGAAAAAAATACATATTTCTATTCTTAATCGAATTTATAACCTTATTTACTTGTCAAGACGGTCACATCATATAACAGCCATTGTTTATTTTACAAATAGTGACAGTCACTTGTCAAAAGTTTGACATAACCGAAAAGCTTAGACATGACCGCTATTTCCATCTCTCTCGTTCATAGCCAGAGTTGATGACGTTTTTTTTTGGATGTCTCCATATTTGTAAACACAATATTATAATTATTATCTTTTGTCTTTCGTTAATGAGTGGTTCCATGTGCATTAACAAATCAGTACACCCGCTGCTAGTAGATACATACATAATATGTCTCACTAAAATAATATGTACCGAATGAAGCATGTCAATGTAAATATATTCTAAGCACATCACAAATCTCCACAGGTGAAGTGATCAGCCCTAGTATATATATTTATTTTCTTCCTTTTGTAGTTAAAGTTGGGCAAAAGCATATGCGCGGAGACCAAAAATGGCCTCCAGAGGATATAAGGAGGCAGTTAGAAGAAGAAACTGTAGATAATAATTATAGTTTCCTTTCTATTCAAGGTGGTAAGCATCTCCGCGGAGACCTAAAATGGCCTCCAGAGAACGTAAAGAGACAGTGGGAGGAGGAGAACAGGCTGCGCCTGGAATTGGCGAAGGGGCCCGCGGTCAGGCCCCCGAGGCCCAACAAGGATTATACAGAGTTCTTTGAGCAGCACGCTCTGAACTCCACTTACCCCGGTTATAAGATACCGCCGGGCACGCAGTTCTACAGGCCGTTGTAACACGTGCCTCACGTGTCACCTAAATACGTTTAGTGATTAAGGACTCAGTCCTTCTGGAGAGTCACTGAGACGGCAAATTCCCGAGTTTGTAAAATTAAGAGAAACGAGGACCGTTACGGGTCATCTTGATTTTAGAAAGTCTAGACGTTTGCCCTACCTACTTCTTAGGATGGTCAGATTAGTCGTTAAGATGCTACGTTTGTGATAATACGCTGAACTGATTTCAAGTGCCGAAACTAACCTAAAAAAAATACGCAAACATTTTTCTTTGTTAACACATTAATTTCTATCTTAATATTTTCGATAACCTGACAACGGAGTTACTAACAGGTTAAAAAAATATTAGGGTACCGCAAGATGTACATAGATAGTTTTATTTTGAAAAATTAAGTGTAAAAGCCTTTAAAAAAAAATGAGATTTCAATGTAACGATTTGAAAAGCCGCTTACCGAATATATATATAAAAAATAAATAAAAAGACGATTCGAAAGCTTGCTGTATTTGCAATCGTACTATTTATTTTAAAGGTAATTTAAAATATTGTAATATACATATATTTGTACCATGTACGCCAGCTAGAAATTTAAATAAAGGGTAAACTTTACCGCTGTTTTATTTCAATGTGCTCCTACAACCTATCCTGTCTTTAATGAAAAATGCATATTATATTTTTCAAAATATAAAGGAATGGTGCTTATAAAATACACGAGGCTATTAAAAAACAAATGTGACTTATAAAACAAACTATATTTAATATTTTTGCTGTACACAACAATTTTAAACCAAATTTAAAAATCAACTGATAATTTATTTATTCGAATATCAGGTTAATTCACCTGAAATTTCAAAACAAGTTTTTTACTTACCAAGTATTTGTCTCGTATAAAATATTTACAAACAAAACTGAAATGAAATCAAGTATATTATAGTTTTAAATTAACAATAATCAACATCCTTAGAATATCTTATAAAATATTAAACACATATGTATATTTCTAGAATATTTTCAGTAGGCAAATATATACTTTTTATTAAAATGCTTATACAATGTACTGTAAGTTCATAATAGATTTAAATGAATAAAAAATGTGTATTAAAGTAAATGTAAATGATTGACCCATTCTGGGAATATTTAACGTTAGTGAAGCTATACGTAGTTACTAGTAAAGTCTGTAAAATTTTACTTTTTCAATGTCTCTAAAGGAATACTCCCAGAATATTTCATACTTTTTTATACGAGGAATAAATGGGTTTTCTTACGGTGATACAAAATTGGATACAAAAATATATGTAAAAGGTGAATTATATTTTTATTATACTACATATGTATATACCATTATTTTTATTGTTCAGTTGAAATACTATCAGTTATCCACACCAAATTGCAAATATCTTTAATTATAGCTTTGATATCATTTTGAAACAGCCATAAATAACCAAAAAGCTTTAGATGTTACATATAAAGCATAATGATAATCTTTTCCAAACATTTCCAAGATTCTAGTGCATTGAAAAGCTCAACAAGTTTAATATACATTAAATATTCCACAATAAGTAAATGACACATTTGCAAAAAAATACAGGATTGTGTGATTAAATTTTACTTTAAAAGAATCAAAGTATTAAACAAATGAATATAAAGAAAAAGTACATAAAATCAATCATTATGAACGGTAGCAATTATATTGATATTTGGAGGGATTCGAAATTTGTGACTATTGTAAGGATTAACAATATATTGAAAAAAAAATTATTATAAAAATATAGGTATTAATTACCTTCTGATGAAGGAAATTTGTTATGGAAAACATGCATCAGGAAAAATTTAGTGCTTCAATGTTTGTGGAAAATCATATAAATTGTATGCTTTTGCCAAGGGTTTCAGTCCATCCCTGACAAAACAAGATAAGTAGATCAAACAAAGTTCTTCATCCACTTACATACAAAAAAATAAAACCGAAAGGACATTTGGTACTAATGATTTTCGACACGTTTTAAGTCAGGATAAAGGGTTCACCAAGAGGTAACTTTAAAATCTCCTTTTAAGCGTCCTATTACTTAAAAAATTATCATCACTTGATAATTGAATTGATTTCCTAACCTGTGTATAGGAAATTGTCCTCTACAATTTACCTTCCACCTTCAAATTATGTACAACTAACTCAATAAATTATTTTATTATCAGTCTGACATAATTTCGTCTGAGGTTAGGAATATCCTAACCTCACACAAAGATAATGTACAGGTAAATTTAACATTAAATCCCAACTTTTGGTTGATGAAAAAAACCATTTTCACATGTTACATACAAATATACACAGACGCAAAACACGGTTGAGCTAAATATAAGCATGCATAATCTATTGTTTAAAAATAATATTGGAGAAATGCCATTAGTCAGAATACAGAGAACTTTTTTTTAAGGCGTTAAGCATGGCGTGGTATAGCAGTGATACCTCAGCGGCTGAGACACTTAAGCCGGCGTGGTATTAATGGATGCCTCACATTGGAAATTTTATGAGACAGTATGACTTCACCGAGTACTTCACTACAATGTTAAATAGATAGGTATTGAAAACTGACCGTCCGTGCGAACAATTTACATATGTATGTCTCCCGGTCGTGAATATTTGTACATATTCACCGACAATTAAATAGTAAAATTTGATCAGAGTGCAGACCTCATTATAATAATACATGACAAATATGAAGAATTTATTCATAAAAATAAAAGTAAATACAACTCAAAAGCTAATAATAATTAGAGTTCGTGCGAACGCGGAGTGTAAAAGGACCGTAGTCAGTTTATGAATGAAAATGTTAATATGTTCATAGAAACTATGTTGCATCATAGTACATTATTAAATATTATTACTTATTACCAAGCGCGAATGTCACAGGGCCGACACTGTGCATGTCCTGCCCTTGACTCGTTGGCCTTCACAGCTCACAGCTGACTTGCATTACGAAAACTGCGCTAGCAATTTTAGTTATTTATGGCACGCTGTAACAGGCAGTCGCCGGTATTGCATCGCGTTGATACGTTTCGTTTTTACGTATTCGCCGTGTGTTTGAATAACTTTATAAATATTAATAATTATTAGTTGAGGGGAGAAGTGAATAAAGTGAGGTACCATGCCAAAAGTGAAAAGAAATAGACGGGAAGTATTTCAAACGTGATTTGACAGTGATCCCGCGGGTTTTAGGGAGATACATATTCAAGGAAATGACCTTTTTTGTACTGTGTGTGAACGCATTATAAATTCTTCAGATAAAACTAAAGTAATAAGACCTCAAAAGCCATGCCTCGTCCAGCGCCGACGACTCCATATTTTTCTATGAACTTACAGAAGCCTTTGTTGCACGCAATATTCCATTAAACAAACTAGAGAACCTCAAGTTACGTACGTTTTTGGAAAAATATAAGGACCGAAAAATTCCCCATGAAAGTACGTTAAGACTTACTATGTCGATCAGGTTTACAACAATGTAGTGACATCAATACGCGAAGACATTGCGGACAATTTCGTGTATTTTATTATAGACGCCCAGTCAGTAATACAATAAAAGAAAAAATGCAAATCGTGTTAAAAAAAATCCAGGATATTTCATTTTGGAAAACATATATGTAAAGTTTTAGTTGGTACATATCAGGAGTTACCAGAAAATATATTATTATATAGTTCATGCCTCAACAATTTCTCATACTATCCATTGTCAACATTAGACGTTGAACGGTCCTTTTTCATACACAAGTTAATATTAAGTGATAAACGTCACCGTTTCACTCCAGAACACTTAGAAAAGCACATAACAATATGTTTTAACCACCGCCAACCTGCCATGGGAACCTTGTCTCAACACTGACGTTTGTCGGGTAAGTGTTGCCATTGTTACGTGTTATCTTAATTTATGTAGGTATTTTATCCTTGACTTAACCGTACTATTTGGTAAAAATAGTACTATGTTGCTACATAATTTATGTAAACATATTAATATTTTCATTCGTTAGCTGACTACGGTCCTGTTACACTCCGCGCTCGCATGAACTCTAATAATAATACACCATTATTCATAATATTTGTTTGGTTTTGTTGCATTATAAAAAAAACGCAATAGTTTTCGTTACAAGTTGGGCAGTACCATCTACTTCTTATGTATTGATTTTGCGCCACACCTCTACCAAATTTTTCTTTATTGTTGGCATAGCAGACCATATATCGATTTTTTTGGACTTTAACTTATGTAGATTATTTACTGTTTTTTTTTGGGTTCAGCAGAAAAATCACCAACGTGGATATCGTTCTGAAGAGTTTGTCTCGACGGTGATTTCTATGATAGAAATGGTGGCATTACATTGATGCCTCACCGTTTTACTGAACCAAACTGCACATAAAGATGGCGAAGCATTAACATAATGCCTCAGAATTTAACTAACTAAAAATTGAAAAATGTATGTTCTTATCTTTCATATACTGCCCATTTCTTAATTACAATGTTCTTGTAAATGAAAGTCTAAAAAGATCGTGTCGGCCGAAAAAAAAAAAAAAAAAAAAAAAACCCCAACCCCCCGGGAAAAAAACCCCCCCCCCCTTTTTTTTTTTTTTTGTGTTTTTTCTTTTTCACCCCTTTTTTTTTGGCCCAAAATGGAGGAATAATAATGATTGCCTTAGTCCTTGGGGGGGGGTAGAAGGGGGGGAAAGGGGGAATGGGGTGTTTTTTTGTGGGTAAAAAGGAAAAAAAAAAGAAAAAATATAAATTTTTTATTTTGGCGTGATTAGAGGAGGGGGGGGGGGGGGGGGGAAAGGAGAGGGGAGGAGAAAAAAAAAAAGGGGGGGGGGGGGGGAGAAAAAAAGAAGGAAAAAAAAAGAAAAAACGGAAAAAAAAAGGGGATAGAAAAAAAAAAAACCGAGGAAAATTTGGGGGGGGGAGAGGGGGGGGGGGGTGGGGAAGGATTGGGTTTTTTTGGAATTATGGGTTTTGAAATATTTTTTACGTTTGTTAATGAAAGTCTAAAAATGACGTGTCCTCTGACAAAAACAAAAAAAATTTCAAACCGTACACCTATCACGGCGAAAAAAAGATATTTGAGCTCAACGGCATTTGAAAGAAGAAGTTGTACTATAAGATCCTGTGGGATCTTATATAGACATCCAAAAAAAACGTCATCAACTCTGGCTATGAACGAGAGATGGAAATAGCGGTCATGTCTAAGCTTTTCGGTTATGTCAAACTTTTGACAAGTGACTGTCACAATTTGTAAAATAAACAATAGCTGTCATATGATGTGACAGTCTTGACAAGTAAATAAGGTTATAAATTCGATCAAGATTAGAAATACGTCTTTTTTTTCTCGGCCAACTTTGATGACGTTTTTTTTGGATGTCTCCATAGTACAATGGTATATATGATTTTTTGAAAAAAAAAAAAAATCACGGTGCTACATAACCTCAACAATGTCAAAAAACAGTGTTTTTTGCACTTTTAGGTTAAATTATGTGATAGAGCAATTCTGAGCCCGGATTTGTTTTCAGCGGGAAAAATTACTTAGGAAACAACTATTCACTGTCCAGGGGAACAAAATTTTCAAAATTTTGCAGGGTAGTGTATACGTGTTTCTTGCCCCTGCCTAGTAACACGCACTCCCGTGCGGGATTCAGAATTGTATGGCAGTTTAGATTTATGTTAACTCGATACGAGTGGATGGACTGTAGAAAGTCGAGTTCAAAATAACTGTTGTGTGTGTCGTGAGTGACTAATTCGAGAGGTTGTTTAGTGTATTTACATATTATCTGATTTTTTGTGGAAAATTTTACAATAGACGGATCACATATTTTATGTATTAATTGCAATCGTTGATATATATTTCTAGACGCCAAGACTGTGAAAGACATATAGATTCGAATATATATCAACAAAATATTACTGGCACTGTTACAAATAAGGAATTTTGGTTTGATTGTTGCATATTTTGCGAATGCAGCCTTTCGTGGAACGTGGTCGACAATATTTACTTTAGACGTTTTTTGCCAAATATGTATCCGACTTTCCAATGCCTTGTATTTATACATTGCGTAAAACATATTTCCTGAAGACATATCAACATACCATGGAAAATATCAACGAAGATATATTCAATAAATTTTTGTCTATTGGAGGAAACAACAGATTTTTGCGGTCGTTAATGTTGTGATATGAATTTTAGATGTTTCAGATATTTCGCCCCCGATATTGATAGCTAGTAAATAGATTTTGCAAACAACGGTTAAAAGTATAGAAATAGTAGTAACATGTGCATTGTTCTCTGCAGATAGACATTGTAATACGTGCATTGTCCTCTGTAATGTAGATGTTAATAACTACAAATGACTGTTGGTGATACAAACAACTGTGTGAAATTCGTAAAAATAATGTGCATGGTGTGTCCTCCTCTGTTCATGCCAACTATTTTGAATTTGCAGCTTTAACTTTAGTAGATGTGGAACGATCATTTTCTTTCTACAACCGTATGTACAGGCCAAATCGTTCACGCGTAACGAGAAAAAATGCAGAATGACTACTGGTTGTGGCAACGTACACTCAAGCAATGAAGACAGTCGGTGTTTCTGAATGATACAAGCGATAGGTATGTACATTATTAACACATTTTTACTCCTGTCTTTTTGGTCTCTTATATGTTCTGCCGTCAATGACAAGATGGATTACGAGTGCGATCCTGCGTTGTGACACACTTTCCGGACCCTACTGATGACCGCAGTTCAGACATACATGGCTTTAACCTTGAAAGGCTCGCAAAGTATAAGTCGTTCTAATTTTAATTGAAAATGATGAATACGCCTGGGGAACAAAAAAAGCGGTGCAACTTTATGATTCCATGGGCGTGCATATATCTTTTATAAATTCAAAAATTGTGAAATATTTTTTTTCATTCAAATCAATATAGGAGATTAAAATTAGCCTGCATACAAAACTCTTAATATTTGTAATATAATTTGCTGTAAATAATGCTCATTTAGCCAGACAATCTCAAAAAATTGTCTGTGTTAATAAACCTAGCTGAGATACACGTCACTGGCGCCTTAAACACCTGGAATTTCTAAAGTCGTAAATCATTTTAACGACGTCGTAAAAATTTTAGGGCACAGTGGACCGAATAAATATTTGGATGTATTACATATAAAGCAATCCTATAGTATACTGGTCGACATTTGCTAGTTGCCGGCATCGGTGATACTGGCATCGCGTTGCCGCTCTTCAAAATTTTCTTAAGTATAGTAACATATATAAAGTTGTTTTAATTTATAATTATTTTTTTCCAGCAATTTTAAACGCTTTATTTTAATGCTAACTAATAAATTTATATCTATGTATTTTTTTTTTAATAATTCCAAACTAGCTTTCTAAGAACGTCACGAACTAACAGTTTACTGAAGTATGAAGTGTACTTGTATAGTGAGCTTAGCAATTTTATAAAATATATCTGACAACCTTGCTTTTTTCTACCTATTTTCAATTTAAAATGGAAATAGAGTAAATATGAATATATGTTCATTGGGTCTGAACATTATGCTTTGCTTATGCTTTAATTAGTGATAAATTTTTAATATACTTGGGTACATGTGGTTAAAATAATTTGTTTCATCCTCAAAAATCTTAATATATTTGAATACAGCGCAATTCTCATTTTAGTAATAATTATCTGACAAAAAAAGGCATACTATACTTCGACAATAATATTTGGTCTTGTCAATCATACCAGTGACATCATCTCATGATCAGATGCTGTTCAGTCCCAGAAGCAACCGCGCATGTTTATCATGTAAATCCATGAATGAAACAATGCATTCATAAGCGTTCAAGGTTAAAACCAGGTACATATGTAGAGTTGCCACCTCCATGAAAATGACCCGGAGACTCCGGGTTTCCACAAAGCATCTCCTGGCTCCGGTTTGCTTACGTTATTCTCCGGGTCAGCTTTGAAATTGAAATTTGTATTTATAAATTTCTATAATTGTGAATCATAATATAATATAATAGTATAATAGTTCCATGTATATCAGTATTCCATGTTTTATAATTTTTAAAATTTTCCTTTAAAATATAGAATATTTTATTGAATTCTGGCGCGTCTGTCTCTAGAGGGCAGTATCGGTACATACTCTCGACTTCCTCTTAAGTCACCTTTGCTTAATTCACATTTCCTCTTATGTCACCACGTTTTTCCCTTTTATGTCGCGAAACTCTCCCTCTTAAGTCGCCGCCTGTAAGAGTTTTAGAATTACGTTTGGAAATTGGATTCTTCCATGAATACAATTTTTATTGAAAAAAATGATTGTGTAATACATTAAATATAGACACCTAACCTTTAAAATAGGTTAGGCGTCTTTTAAAAATATTTAACCTTTAAAATATTCACTCAAGTGGAAAATTGAATTTTGTCACGCACGACTGTGTATACTTACGTTGATTTTTTCGTTCAGCTGGCTCATTTTTCATTATAACAAGTGCTGTGGTATATCTCTATTATATATTTCTTTTTGTAATTAAAAACACGAAAAAGTTGAGGTTATGATTGCTTTTAAACGTGACTTAGGAGAGAACAAATTTCGTGACTTAAGCGAGATGATGCTCGGATTTGGTGACTTAAGAGGGAGTCGAGTGTAGTGCAATCTAGCGATTTTTAATTTACCTAACCTAAAATCGCCTTCAAAAATATTGCGCGCTGCTTAATACTCCCCCCCTTCCCGCCGCGGACACCAATCTCCGGGTCAGCGGTCTCTCTGAGGTGGCAACTCTATACATATGTCAAAACTCTAATGATGACTGTGATGTCACTAAGCAATAATTTCAAAAAACGTGCTTTAAAATTAGTTGTAAACTAGCTAATAACAGTATTTATTTATTGTTTATTCAATGTTTTTGTTGTTATAATAATAATTTATTAAATAAAAATAAACTACCACTAATTACCACTAAAAAAAAAATTTTTTGATGACGGAGTATGATAGTAGTAGATAGAGATAAGTATCTCTGATAAAACACTCCGTCTATAGGTCACAATTTTGTAAAAATATCACATAATTATTGATCTTGCTTGTGCCATTATTATTTACAATGATGTTTTTTACTTAAACTACATCATAAATAACAAAATATCAAGAAATGTTTTTTGTTAAGCACTAAATGAAGATTCAAAAAATTGTATTAAAAAGGCAGAACAGTGGCATACGAATGAATATAAGTAACATAAGAAAATATTAGTCTACTCCAGAGATTTTCGAAAAAAATCTAAAAAAGAAAATGAAACTTTAACGCTCTGTATTTCTTCTAAATTAGGCCACTTAGTAAAAAACTTTATCTGACTTCTCCTTCCGTTTTTTAGACTACTTAGGAAACAACCTGTACGTATAAGTAGTTTACCAGTTTATATTTAATAATAATAATAATAATAATAATAAACGTCTTTATGGCATAATTATGCCACTTCATTAGAGTCAGTATGCATGTATAGGATTGTATAGTATATTTTCTATTTTTGCAAAATGTCACACGTAATGAAAGTTTAATAAACATGATTTTCAAACTACAAAATTTCAAAACTAATAAGATTTTTATGTTCTTTTTGATTGAAGGCTCACCTGTTTTTTTTTTTTATTTTTAACGTGATATCCCTCCCATATAATTTATTTTTGTTTTGTAAAATTTAATAAAAAAATTCCGCAATACTATATTTTCGCTGTCGAGAAAAGTATATTAGTTCGGTGTTTTGTGGAAAACATCCAGTTTTTTGTACGCCGAAGGTTCCAGTACCCACTCCAGGTAAAGGAAATAATAAAAAAAAGAGATATTTTTTATTCCCACTGACAAAATCATCTGAGTTAGTTATTAACAACTATGGTTCCAATGACATAGGATATATAAAAATACAAGTGTGTATTAAAACACAACCCTGTATATTGCCATTTTTTTTTAAATTTTGGACCAGTTATCTAATAAGTGCCGTGCAATTTAGGAGGCACTAATTTCAATTTTTGAAAAATAAAACATCAGTTAAAGCTGAATGCTTTATAGAAAAATAGTTAACATTGCAATGGCAAATATATCACAATTACAAAAATTAGCATTAGGAAATTATAAATCATATTTTAACTCTTCATCTACCATAAAAATGGAGTAGCAATGTTCTCTCCCTTAAACATTTTAAAACTGAACATATTTTTTTAACTAGAACGTTAACCTATACAAAAGGCAAACAAATCTGTCACATGGTTTATCAGTATTTTCAATTATTAACTTGCATAAAAAAAAATCATAACCTCGCCTATCATTGATCTAGAACTATTTATCTTCCCTTAAAATGCACACGTAAAAAAAAATAAAAATTGCAAAATTGTAAAATATTTAAAAGTATAATAATGTTCTTACTAACAAACCAGATAAAAGAGGATGTGAAATATAAGCAACAGTAAAAAGGAAATAGTTATATTAAAAAATAGATGTAAATCACACCAAGGAAAATCCTTCGGTCTGTTGTATTGCTTGCATTAACTTGTACCTTAGTCGTTCTTTTGTCCTATACCTCGGCAAATCTAGCAAGTTGAAACAAGTGTGGGCCACTGGCAAGAACTTTTCATCATTTGTCGGCTGTATGATGATCTGCCAACAAAGAGACGGATATAAAAGAATACTATTTTACCTGACACTGGCACACTATTTATTTTCATTATAATTGTATAGTGCCCTTCATAAACTGGGGTAACCGAACAGGGGTCACACGACTTAGCGACTACACATGACAAACCCCTTGAAATGGAGCTCGATTTGGGGCAATTTCAAAAATTTTTATTAAAAAACGTTGTTTCTTTCCAAGTTTTACATAATTATGCCAAATCGGAACTATTTAGTAGAACATTTTTCCACTTTTCAATATCTACAAATCTATTCGGAAAAAAGTAAACACTTTATTTCTGTAGGTTTATCACACCATTAACTATTTATTATAAAATATCAATTAAAACATGTTTTTGTAAGAGAATAATATGTAAGAGAAAAAATAAATTAACTAAATGCTGCCATGTTTGTTGTAAAATTGACATACTATCCAGCATTTAGGATGAACATTTATTCAAACTATTTTTTTCTGTACACTCGAACCCCTCTTAATTCACCTTCGCTTAATTCACATCCTCTCTTATTTCATCACGTTTCCCCCCTATATGTCGCGAAACCGTCCCGGTTAAGTCGCCGCCTGTAAAAGTTTTAGAACTACATTTGGAAATTGGATTCTCGCATTGATACAATTTTTATTGAAAAAAATGATTGTGTAATACATTAAATATGGACACCTAACCTTTAAAATAGGTTAGGTGTCTTTTAAAAATATTTAACCTTTAAAATATTCATTCAATTCAAGTGGAAAATTGAACTTTGTCACGCACGACTGGGTATACTTATGTTTATTTTTTTGTTCAGTTGGCTTATTTTTCGTTATAACAAGTGCTGTGGTATATCTCTAAATATTTCTTTTTGCAGCTAAAATACGATAAAATTGACGTTATGATCGCGACTTAAGCGAGACTAAATTTCGCTACTTAAGCGAGGTGATGATGCACGGATTTGGTGAATTAAGAGGGGTTCGGGTGTACTAAATGGATGGTAAACTAAAATTCAACTACTTTCTTAGTGTATACTTGTGGCCCACAACACAGAATTACTGAATGCGTGTAAAGTTAGAATACACTAGTTAAACTTTAAAGTACAAGTAAATCGTTTTGTGAAATGTGCTAGTTTATCAACATTTTAGTTTACTATTATTCTGGAATCAATTTAGTAGGTACTGTAAAAAAATAATTTCAATAAATTCACATCCTAAATGCTGGACAGTATAATATCAACTTTGCATTAAACATAACAGCGTTTAGAAGCATTATTTAAATTTTTTCTTGAAATATATGTGTTTTGATCGATATTTTGTAAAAAATAATTAGTGGTGTGGTAAATCCTCCAAAGTAAAATGTTTTTTTTTTTGCAGTTGAAGTTTCAGTTTCTGGATAGTTCTGTAGATATTAAAAAGTGGAAAAAACAAATTTAATGTTCTACTAGAACATTCTGATTTATAAATATATACTTATGTTAAATTATGTAAAATTTGGATATGCATGCTTATGTAAAATTTGAAAATAAACAACCTTTCTTGAAATAAACAAATAGGCCTATTGCGAGCTTTTTTTTTTTTGGAAAAATGTAAAATTTGGCAGGTACCTAAAGTCATGTGACCTCGTTCAAGTAGGTTATTTTTCATCAATGTTAAAGCACAAGTTGACCAAAGTTACATTAAAAAAAGCCGTTAATAAAAAACATTTCCATATGATGAAGGACACTGTATAGGCTATGTGCAAGTGGGCGGGACTATCATTTATGGAACAGCAGAGTTCGCCTCCTCAGTGTCTACAATCATTCCAGAGTGTTTTTTGTATGTCTTCGTTGGCAATGCAGATTGTTGAATATAGTTTGTCACACATTTTTGCAAATTTAGTGTCAAAAGCTAATCGCCGCTGCGAGAATGGAAAATATAAGGTTTCATAAAAAAAAATACTCAGAAACAAGATTTTGATTATAAACAGATGTTCAATTGTTATGTCAAAATGTCAATCAATAAATCAAATACTGATTTATTAATTTAATCAATTTTGTAATTTAATAAAAGGCGTTACCCGTGGTGCACACTTAATTTGGATCAGGCTGCATATTAGAAAATAATAAAATATACTGTGAATATTTTATTTTAATACTTGTGTCATAGTAACGTCTAATTAATGAATGTTATCTTATATAATGTAATATCCCGTACCTTACAAAATGTTTGTTTTGTAAGGTACAAAAAAGCACAACTCGATGTCGGATTGTTGGGATCACTGATCTGTATAATGGATAGGCAGTAGAATAATCCTGCCTTTTTTGGCGGATTTGAACAGCTGCCATTTTGTAAGTTGGTTAACGTGTAACAAGTCGTATTCTATATATGTAAGTGTTGAAAAAGGTTTTATTCCAGTAAGAATGATAAGTTGAAATAAAAACAAGAGCTGTCCTTTTTAATTCCCTACCTAGTATTGTTAATTTCTCAACCATTTTTTTGCATTTCATTCATTGCTTTCTCAGCAAAAACCCCCAAAAAATGATAAACTTGCTTTTAGATTTTAATCCAATGCTGTAGAGAGCAAACTAAGTCATCAGACATTGTTCAAGTCGTAATTTTCAGCTTAACAAAAGTATACCTAACGGCAGCTAACAAAAACAATTGAATAATAATTTTCACTGACCTTGATGGCTTTCATCCCTTGTATTGGAATTCTATCACTGCCAGTCAAAAACAACAGGAATTTCTTCTTGTCCGTCAATGACATCTCATGGATGACCTCCCAGAACCATCGTATTGTTTCGTCCGACGATTTATACCCGTTTTTGTACTCCGCGGCCTCTTCTAGAGCGTGCCAGTCGTAATTCTCGTTGCCTATAACCACGGCCATCAGCTCGTGCGAATGAAACAGCTGAAGAACCCTGCCGCCACACACCTTCATGAAGCCCGTGTGAAAGGCCTCATACTGGTGCTTCACGGATTCATTAAATATGTAGTTCACATACAGGTTTACGTATTCATGTCTGGAATATGAATGTTTTAATTTCACGGACACAGTTTATATACAAAACAACTTTGTTTGCGCAATCTTTAAAGTTAAACTTACTTGTTCTCCAGCGTAACAGGAATGTTATTCCCATTTGGTTTCAATGGAATAGTGATGGCCTCACCGAAGATGTCCCGTGATATGTCGAAAGTCAGGCCAAATATGTCTTGCATATCGTTCTCCTCATAATCTAGGAGAGTCTGTAATGAATTGGCCATCGTCGGAGAAAGTCCCTTCAAATCGGCAAGTCCTATGGGTTCATTGAGCAACTTTTTGTAGAGGGCGAGAGGGAATGGTATTTCGATAATGGTGAAGTTGTATATGGCTAGACCGAGGATCATACCTAACAAAGATTTTATTCTGGTTTAAGAGGTGGGAAAGTTTTCAAATGTGAATAAAATAACCAATTAAAAAAACAGACAATTATAAACAGCTTGGAAATTACAATTAACATTCCATAACTTTCTCCATGATTTTCAGTAAAAATTTTTGTGTGAAAACGTTTTTCACACAATATCGAAATAGAAATTGTTAACTTTCAAATTGTCAGTAGTGTACAATCTTTCAATAATTACCTATGAGAAAGTATACGTCATTGTCCTCAAATGTGTTTTCTGCAAACCAGATCGCCCTAGTTTCCTCATACTCTTTGAACATGCCATATTTCGGATCTAATATTTCCCTCAGCAGTAACAGGAAAAATTCTTTCCTCACACCTCCAGCATCTTCAGCTTCCTCTCCACAAAACTTTATCTAGGAAAATAAATAGCAATTATATCAAATGTAGAAATTAAAATACAATATTTTAAGGATCAGGAAATATTCAAGAAATATTTTTTGAATATATGTTCATTGACTTTTTGCTAAGCTAACTATTTGAGGCAAAGAAATTACACAGTGTGTCTACTTAAGTTGGCGACACGTGTAATACTTTTTGTTCTTTCTTTTTATGAAAAAAGTTATTCTTCAACAATCAAATCTTAAAATGTATGTATGTCGTATACGAGGTTTGTCAATAAATATGACTTTGATACAAGAGTATAGTACCTTTATTTATGACAATATCAAAAATCATAATTATGAAAAGACTTTGTCTACAATAACAATTTAAGTTTACAAATTAAGACATACTATTTCTGAGAATTTCTAAAGAAAAAACCAAACACAAATCTCTTAATTTGTATTAAACTCTTAATGGTCTAAAAAATAAAAAAAAAAATTTGAATATGATTAAATTGTAAACAGCTTTTCATAATTATAATTTTCGATATTGTCATATTGTCACTAAAGGTACTTTACGACTGATAAATTTTAAATTTTATTTTATCACATCAGGTTTTAGAACATGCAGAACTTTTTGTGAAGAAGTAACTTTCCTAAAAAGTTTTCCATGTTGCCAACTTAAGTAGATATAATTTGACCTTGTAGAAGGTCAAAGATTTACATTACTATGTAATCTCAATACCTCATGATCATTGGTGGTTTTAAGTATGATCAAATTGTTAGTACATATTCTAAAACCTGAATTACTGATACACATTTAATATGAAAAGCACATCAATTTAAAAAATACAGATGATGTATGTATGTACATCATTACTTTACCTTACCAGATCATGAAAATGTTATCTAAAACTATGGAAGTATGAAACGAAAAATAAGAATGTCGAAGTTAAATAAATAACTTAGTAATATTAAAATAAAAAATAAATGAAATTTGTGTTTATGATTAGCCATTTACTATGTATTTATTTACTTCTCACAAATACCTTTAATGGTTTCTTGAGATCCGATGGATGAACATTACTTAGTTCTCGAAGAGCATCATCAACAATGTGTTCCCTGGTAACATTAAGAACCAAAAACTGATTAACCGCGTGCATGCCCTGTGGAGACATCATCATTGACAGGGAAAGCCTGTTGCGCAGCATGATGCATGGCGTTTTGCATCTACAACCAAGCAAAAATAAAAAAACAGCTAAGGAGAAAATAATTATATTTCGTTCACATATCTTTACCAACCTGTATCGACTGATCAGTTTCTAGCAACTGCAGCTTGGCATGGGCATCAAAGACGAAGGGATAATTACAGAGGAACAGTTTGCCGGACTTGAAAATAATAATAATAAAAAAATAATCTATTTGATAAAAACTAATTTAATAATTACTTACTCCGGAATCCGAAAGCCATAGGACGTAATCCACCCTGACGTCCATGAACTCCGATAACTCGGTAATGTGAAAAGTGTCGTAAGGTACTTTGAGGCCTTCTATGTTGTGATTAAGTTTATTCAAGTATGCTAACATATCTAACATCGTGACTAGACTAGGATCATAGAAGGCAGTCTAAAAACAATCAACGATCTTTCGATCCAGAACAGGTGATGATAAGGTTTAAGGTTATGTATAGAAATTGTGACATTCCATTCTACGGAATTTTCTATAAATATGGCAAAGAAATGTGTGATTAATAATAGATTTAAGTAAAAACGATATCTGGTCTTCAGATATACTAAACAAGTTTAGGCAATATATTTGTATAAAATGGAAATACGTAGCAATTCTATACATTATGCAGAAAATCTTACACACCTTCCCTTCGGGTATTCTTTGGTTCCTCAGTATATACACCGCCACCGATTTAAATATATGAACTAATTTTTCGAAGTAATCACAGCTCGTCATGCTCCACCAACTTCCGACGACCTTATTGGCCGGCTGTTTGAGGTTAAGTACTGCCTTAGCAAAAGGCTTTTGCAGCTTCAAGTGCTGCTTGGGATTGTTGAATTCGTGATACAGAGGCAGCATGAGGTATATTCGTAGGGTCTCTACGTCAGGCGGAGATGGGGACAGGTGCAATATTAAATCGTCGACTATGCAGTTCCAAATCTGAAAAAGCAATGTTTCTACTTGTGGGAATGTATGACCTTGAAATGATATACACACTTTAGCCGTTAATACCTAAACACTACGTTTAGGAGTTTTTCAGGACTTTTAATAATTTCGTGACGATACCAATATGGTTAGCGAAACGCAGAAATACAGTGTAAATGTGATGCAACATGTGAAAAGGTACCAGATGCTGGAAAAACTGTTTTTGGGTGGGGGTCAGATTTCGATAGAACATAAATTTCGCTTCATTAAAAAAAAATGAAGTCTATAGCGTTAATATAGCTCGAACCGAAAGAAGGTAAAGTTTCAATATGTAAATTCGTAATTTTGAGAAAAACACATTTAAAGTTTTGGAATAGAACTGTACATGAAAAAAATCGATATCTCATTTTCTATTGCTCCAATCCAACGACTTAGTTCTCCTGTACATGGTTGCCAGATATGTTAGCACCTATATCTGTTGAAATCCAGAATTTGTATTTTTCGACTTGAAACTGCGTTTTGAGCTGTAGCGCAAAATTCACTTTTCTGACATCTGGTACCTTTTCACAGGTTGCATCACAAATGTAGTGTTTTCATATTAAAGTAACACTACCTTGTGGGATCAAAATCAAGGCTCATGTTCTTGAATTATTGTAGAAAGGCAAAACAATTTATTGAAATTCGGTTTTTGAGACATCATCACACATCTCTTAAAATATACAAAAATATTTTTTTCAAAACCATTTAAAAACAAAATGGTGGCACAACAGCTCTCAGAATGAAACATCTTTTTTTTATGACCTCCCCTGGTCGTAAACCTACAGGTCGCAATTGTGCATCTAGAACAAAAAAACCAAAATGATTTTGAAATTACATCGAAAAGTCTAGTGAACGACCGTAGAACTTTTCGAAATATTGATTTAAAATGGCGTCAGATTACAGAAAAAAACATGTTTTTTCGGAAAAAATCGGCCATCGGTTAATTTTCATAAATCAAAAAGTTCTACGGGTGTTCACTAGAAAATTAATTTTTTTAGCTATAGTTAAAATTTCAAGTCGATTGTTTGAAAATTGTAGGCGCTAGCTTTACGGCCAGCTCGAAAGTCTTGGATATCATTTTTGGATAGTTCAGGAAGCATTTAAGCCGATAAAAAAAATTTCAAAAAAAATTTACAAGGTAGTGTTACCCCTTAACTAAAAAAGTGTCCTAAGTGTGTTTGGTTCTATGCAGAAGATTGCAATAATGCACATAGAAATGACGTAATCACCTGCAGCATAGAAATGACGAAATTTTTGCTGTTTTGAAGTTATAAGAAATAGACTGTTGTAAGGAAACATTTGACTTACCAAATCCTTTATACTTGAATTTTCTACCTTCCCTATTAAAGAAAATGTAGTTTCAGCTAATTCTAAATCTACACCATGATGTTTGCTGGTGCAATAATAATGTTTTTCGCCTTCCAATAAAAAAAGATCCATTTATACAAGACAAACTCCTGAAGACAGTCTCCAAGAAACTCAGGATTTCCTGATCGACTTGATCGGTGGCACATATCCTTAGGAGATTTTTTACATATGTGTTAGTGAGCACTAAAATTTGGGTCTGGGGATCGTACTCTCGACAATCGTAGGCAGGCACTTTATCTTCTTGTTTTACAACGGTCACAAGGCAATGGTCTCCACCTAAAAGGGCAACATAACCCTTTTATATCAGGTTGAAATAAGAGAATAAGTTACAATGTTCCTATTTTTTTTAAATACTTTTCATATTTTAATACAGGTTAAGTCCTGTTAACTACTATTTATGTTTATACCTCCTGTATATTGCTTGGTGGTATTTATTGTCATAAATAAAATTATGTTTTTTTTTTGTTTGCTTTTTGAATTTGTCTTTTGTGCCCTATTATTAAATATTGATTTAATGTTTATTTATATCTTTATACATTTACACTCAACATCCACATATCCGAACTTTTCCGTTCCCCAAACTTCCACATTTCCGAACTTTCGTCACCTCGGAATAACCGAACTGCTGGCGCATGCGCAAAGCGTTTTTCTGGCTCATTGGTCATTCGACAGCGACATTCGACATTTGACAGCGACAAGTTCGGTTGTGTGGAAGTACAAGTTCGGAAATATCGTGAGAAAAAGTTCGGAAATATTGTGTTCGGAAATATGGAGTTCGGATATGTGGATGTTGAGGGTAGTTGTTTCATATAGTTTTTTTCTCTTGGGTTATTGAAATTCAATCAAGTCAGATTTATGTATACTGCATGGACAGTTAAATGGAATGTTAGGCAACTTTTGAATGCATAAATTGCAAAAATACATTTTAGAATTTAGGCATTTTTAATTTCTTTAATTCATATTCACGTCGTTAAAATGTATTGTTCTTCATTTCTAATTACAAAGTTAAAAAGAGACATTACAAAATGAAAATGAAATTTTTCCCTTGAATAGAAATTATGTTGAGAAAGAATGATTTTTTGCAAATTTTTAATATAAAAAATATCTGTTTATTAAAAACAAAAACTACAGAAGAATATGTATGAATATCGCTAAGTTGAGGATGAGTTCACATTATGTAACTATCCAAAAAATTAAATCTGTCCAAATAAAATTACTATGAGCCAACACTGTATTATAAAAAAAATATTATATATATACATATATATATTTAAAATGATTGATGGGAAATTATTATTTGAGTTTAATCAATTATATTAGAAAATTATAGGAAATAACAAATATTATAATATATTTTATATAATTAATTATATATGTAACATCCAAAAAAAAAACGTCATCAACTCTGGCTATGAACGAGTGAGATGGAAATAGCGGTCTAAGCTTTTCGGTTATGTGAAACTTTTGACAAGTAGCTGTCACAATTTATAAAATAAACAATGGCTATCATATGATGTGACAGTTTTGACAAGTAAATAAGGTTATAAATTCGATTGAGAATAGAAATACGTCTTTTTTTTCTCGGTCAACTTTGATGACGTTTTTTTTTTTGGATGTTATATTTTAATCACTTACCGGCAAATATTCTATGGATGACCAAGTTTTTATTAGAATCATTATTGGGGATCAGAGATATGCCGCTGGGAGACACCCAAGGGCCCAAGACAACCTGAGGCGTTGAGGCACTTGTTGGTTTACGAAGACCGAGTTGTCCCGACCCACCAATGCCGAAACTGTAGACTCGACCTCTGGAAGGTACAAGGGCTAAGGAATGCTGACGTCCACAGGCTATTTGTGTTATTACGGAACCCATGAGTTCAACAACCTAAAGAGAGACAAAAAACTGACCTAACAAAATGATATTCTTTCGCATTAACCCGCGAGCACTATCGATTACATTAGTTCCACGAACACTATTGTGTTAGATGTCTAACATTTCACAAATTGCAATAAAACCCCTAAAGATACTTCACTTTAATGATTAGCCAAGGTATTAAATAGAATAAATACATACATTTAACATTAATAGGAACCTAAATATATGTAAATGGATATTTAGCATAGTTACAGTATGTATCACAGTTACAGTATGTATACTATAAATCAACAATCAGAATCGTAATTTTTTTTCGCCACAAGCAGTGCAAATGAAAGTGGTACTTTGTGTATGTTTCTTGCAAATAGATTTGTTGCAATTACTGCAATGATGTGTAAAGCGGTTTTTTCTTACTGGACAGAATTCACATCTTGGTTTTTGAGTAATTAGTGCAGCTAATGTTTCTGTTGCCTTTATTCCAGTATTAGTCTGAAT
Organism: Aromia moschata; assembly: GCA_029963805.1. Lineage (NCBI taxonomy): Eukaryota > Metazoa > Arthropoda > Insecta > Coleoptera > Cerambycidae > Aromia > Aromia moschata. The sequence continues at coordinate 20,219 of JAPWTK010000811.1, read as the reverse complement.
CTTTTGACGAAGAACAAGAGATAAAGCTGGTATAGATGCTCTGCGAGTCAAATGAGGTAATACAAGTGTTTTTGATAACTGTGTAATATAGGCCCTTCGGCTTATAACTTGGTTAGTATTACTCCTGTAAATGATTTGACTATTTACAGTAGCAATATTGAGGAGAGTACAAAGGTTTGTAAACGACCATCGATTGCTTATTCTAGTCACAGAATATTCCGATTTCAACCTATCCACACCTCCTTTAGTACTGTTGTAGAAAGTTATGACTTCTGGCTTACAACTGTCTCCTGAAGATACGTCGATAGCATCATCATCAAATAACGTGGTCAACATCAGCACGTTTTTGTTCCTTTTTGGAACATAGGAAGTCAACAGACAATTATTTTGTTTATGAAGCTTTGTTTATGAATTTGAATATGGAATTGTGGACGGGTCGATTTTTCACATTTATTAGATCAGGTGGAATTTGCCGCTTGTAGGGTACCTACTATGGTTAGTTTGTGGTGGAGAAATAAATCATTAGCCAGAGGTACAGATGTAAAATAATTATCCATTGTTATGTTTGTTCCGGAATTGTTTTATTAGACGGTTTACTATACTACTGGCATCGTTTGGTAACTCGAAAGGCCCTACCGGTTGTTTGCTGACGTAAATCTCCATATTGTGTGTGTAGAACATTCTTGCATCCACTAGCGCGTATATTTCGATCCCGTACTTTGCGGGTTTATTGGCGATATATTGCCTAAATTTACATCTACCGCGAAATGATTCTAGCATTTCATCAATCTTTACATATTCTCCAAGTGTATAGTATTCTCCAAGTGTATAGTATCTTTGCATTTTTTCACAAAGTCCTCAAATACCTGACGTATTGGAGCCAAATTGTCTTGTTTTGCTCTTCCCTTTCTAGTATCGCTATCATCAAATCTTATGGCTTGAACAAGAGTATGAAATCGCCTTTTGGACATGGTAGCTATGAAAAAATCTGGTGCGGTTTCATCCATGGCCCATAACTCTGATGTATTCAAATGTTGTGCTTTTTTTATTCCAGCTAGATAAAGCAACCCCATAAAAGCAGTCATTTCCTCAAAGTCTGTAGGTGGACAGTGAGTAGGTTTTTGATAGGAACGTCTTATGGTTAATTTTTGATTGGTACAATCAACAATATAAGAACTTATTTCATCCGGAAAAAACAGTTTCCAACAATCTATTATAGTGTCACAATTTTTCCATCCTTTTTTCACTCCTGGCAATTTTCTAATTAAATTTTGATGAGGTGGTTTTGTCTTACGTCCTATGTTTCTATGATGTAACCACACGGTTACCTTGTCTTTCCTAGTAGAAGTTGGTATGCCAATGGATAGGGGATCGCTTGAACTAAATGTCGATGTAGAAGGAATGTTCATCTGGTCAGAGTAATCTTCATCTTCCCCACTCGCCCCAGACTGTTCCGTATTGGAGTTATGGTTGCTATGCTCAGATTGAGAGTCAGAATCGGAATTATCAGAGCATTCTTCATCAATTTGAACCTCCTCATACCATCGCAATAACTGTTGTTCTATTTTATCATCCATTTTTCTTAGAGATATGCTCTCCACCAAAGTAAAAATAAAAACTACAACGCAATTTACGTACACGATTACTATCGCCGTTAGATTTTTCCTAACATTTATACGAACCTCTTCGCTAGCGTGTTAGATATTAACTAACAATCCGCCGCCAAAGCCACCAACCATCCCCACTGCCCTCCAGTGCAGTACACGGAGGCAAGGCGAGTGGGGAAAGCATATCTAAAAGCTCAAAGAGCCTGCTTCAAGTTTCCCAAAAATATGAGCAAATATAAAAAAATGTCAGATTTTTTCTAACATCGATAGTGCTAGCGGGATAATAGAAACTGAATGTCAAAATACACTTATTTCATATTAATAATTACTCATTAGGAAAAATAGAGATTCAGGTGGTAAGAGAGGTGTAAATGTGTGAATATTACCATTCTATAGGCTCATTTACTTTTCGATTCAATTATAATAAATATATTTTACTGTCTAAAGATGTAGTGAAACTTTTCCCTTACTTGTCGTGGCAAAATTTCATTACTATTTCCACCGTGTCCCAATTGCCCGAACATGCCTGCACCACAAGTGAAAACACCTCCATCAAGGGTTAGGAACATAGAAAATTCCTCCCCGCATGCTATAAACCTCACTCTTATATTTCGCAAGGTACGTAGTTGAGTAGGAAATATCTTATTAACGGTATCATTTAGGCCTAGTTGTCCGCGGGTATTTTTTCCTGAAAACAACTTCAGTTTAATAATAACCAGGGTTTATCACTTGCATGAAAATTTAATAGCGATAGATTTCAGAAACATACCACTTTACGGGGAAATAAGCGACACCCGTCACCTTTCATATTCTAAAATTGTTTTATGTGGTTTATTCTAGTAAAGGAAGGAATAACTTACCCCATCCATATACAGCACCAGATTTAGAAATAGCAAATGTGTGGTTAGCTCCACATGCTATAAATGCTACTGGAATGCCCTTTAGGGAATCTATAACAGTAGGAGTATCTTCCATTGTTGATAGGTCACCTAAACCTAGTTGGCCAAAATTATTTGCACCCCAGGTTAATACTTCTCCACCTGAAATTAATAATAATTATAATGATAAATTTTATTGTCACGGAACTCATGGATTTGATACAAGAAATATTGAAAAGAAAGATAATCAAAAAGAATATGTTACGAGTACATTTTTCACCTAGCACATATCGACCCTTCCAAAACGTATTTCTATTCTTAAATTTATAACCTTATTTAATTGTCAAAGCTGTCATCTTATATGACAGCCATTATTTATTTTACAATTGTAACAGTCACTTGTCAAATGTTTGACATCGCCAAAAAGCTTCGACACAACTGCTATTTCTATCTCTCTCGTTTATAGCCAGACTAATTCGACAGAACAAACAAACAAATACATGCTATACTATTAAATTATCTTATGCAAAGTTATTCTTAGAAAAGTATTCATTCTTTGTGTAAAATTCCTTGATGATCAGATATTTTTTTAAATTTCCGTTTGAATATATCCACCATTCTAATTTCTTTTATACCAGGTGTGAAATGAATTTTATACCCTATATGTGAAGAAATACATTCATTAGGTGCGATATACGAAGACGTTACACAAATCAGAGGAAACTGTTCACTCTCCAGGCCTTGGCTTTGGCGGTGCAAGGGCTTGGTTCTCATTGAAATAGAGAGGATACAAAATCGTCAACAAATGCGAATTGTTCCACCACATAATCACTGACCTATCTGCTTAGTAGGCTGTGCCCAATAGGCGTGGCAATTACATCTGTCTTATTTTGTCCTTTAGTTATGTCTTACTTCCTTCCCTTCTTCTTGGCTGACTATTTATTTTATGATACACCCCGTATATTTAGGCAAAGCATTATAAATTTTAGTACAACCGTAAAACAGACCATTTTCAAAAAATTTTGTTTTATGTCTAGGTACACTTAAGTTACTTCCACTACTTGTTTTCATATTATTGAAGATGTCATTATTTTTTGAAAATTTGTAGACTGCAAATTAAATATATAAATGTTGAACACAGTTAATATTCCTAGCTGTCGAAAATACTTTCTACAAGAGACATTCACAGGAAGAATAAAATTTTATTCAATAAAATGTATTCAGCAAAAAACACAATTGGTTAAAGTAACAGGTCTAAATTCAAGACATTTTAAGGACAATCAAGGAAAAAATAATTGGTATCTCTCACTTTTGTAATAGACAATCTGTAATAGACCTGTTATCATATCGTGATAAGATCTGACTGTACAAGTTCTAGTAAAAATATTATATATATTTTGTTAATATTCACAGATTTTATTTCTCAACTTCTAGGAAACAGAAAATAAAACTCACTATTCGCCAGGGCCACAGAATGCCTCTGTCCACAGCATATTTGTACAATGTGGTAGGTAGCTAGGGGGACGAACTATTTTCGGTACAGGTTGGATAGTTTCGCCCATAGTTTGACCGAGCTGTCCGTGGTAGTCTGAACCCCAACTAAACACCTGACCCCACTGGTTTAAGGCCATTGAATGTGTAGAGCCACATGCTACACGTACTATTGGGTGTGCATCCAGGCTACTGACAGGTTCTAAAACAAAATAAACAAGCTTAACCGGTTCTTCTTCTAAAATTTATGATTTATTTTTTAGTGATACTTTATTCTGGGAGTCTTCTAGCTACCTCACCTATATTTTCACAATGGGATTGACTACCTGAAAAAAAATTACATTACACTTGTCGAAAATGGGCGAATTGGTAATGGTATATTAGTAGAAATCTCCTTAGTGATAGGTATTTAGAACTAAATAAATACCTCAATATCCACCATACAACAAAAAAGACATGTTAATTAAGTACCATGATTTGATAAATAAAAGTATTGTTTTACATAAATTGAAAATATTCATTTTATGTAAAATATGTACAATAAATACGTTATAAAAAGGCACTGAGTAGCTTATGCTCCTAAATAAGAGTGAACTAGTGACTTGTTCTTAACAAATTATAACCCACATGTAAGCTTCTAATTTAACAAATGCCGTGTAAAACCCAAAAAGTGTAGAAAGCAAATGGTATGTTTGATGAGGTGAAATACATAAAAATGTCGATAATGACATGTTTTCCTGTGATTTCCCATACACCATCACTGTGAAAACTAATGGAATAAACACTTATAATGTATAGAGGTAATATGTAAACGAACTTCATATCCACATAAAAATAATTTTTCCCATATTAGTTACTTGAGTCATGTCTTTTGAATATTAAAAAAAAAATACAATTCATGTAAAATAGCATATATGACATAGGTTATTATATTAGGTACAACAGTTATTATATATTTTTTAGACGAGACGTAATTCAAGCATAAATTCATTAATTTCCATTTATTCTGTAATATTATGTATTACGTTTTAAGTATAGGCTCAAATACTTAGATGACCAAAAAAAAACATACCTATTATAAAGTTGTAAAATATAGGTATGTTTATAACACTTTTTGGCATAATCAGTTCTGGTACCTGGTAAAAATTAAAGGAAATATACTTGGTTTTTGTATGAATTGTTAGAAAGCCTGAAATATCTTAATATGCTTATAATGTGTAGATAACCTGTTGGTGTGATCAAATGAGTACACCACGCGACAAATCTTTAGCCCATATGCTTGAGTAATGCCGTGTTTTGCCAAATACTGTTGCACATTGAAATTGTATGGAATATATGAATACTTTACAGGTGTAGAAATTGTAGAAATAACATAAGCTCCAACACTATGTGATTTACATATTATATTAATAAAAAGCACTCATAATACCCTACATAGTGTGACAAAACTATAGCCCACTACCTGTCTATATCGATATTCATTTCCGTCGAGCCTCAGGGTAATATGCAATACTGATACTGGCAGTAGTAGAATTTTATTGTAACGACGGGAGCAGATCTATACGTAAATTTTGAAAAATGCCGCGCGGAAAAAAATTGGACAGTACCGAGATGAGGATAGTGCAACAGTTGCATACAAGAGGTTGCAGTATCTCTGAAATTGCTCGCACCGTACAACGCAGTCGAAAAGTGGTTCGGAACTTCATGCGGGACCCTGAGAATTATTCTAAAAAAAATCCAGGTGGAAGACCGATAGCTGTTAGTGACCGCGACAGACGTGCATTTTACGTACAGCTTCTAATTCTATGTTAATGGCTCGAGAAATTGTCGCCGCAGCAGGGGTGAAAACTCATGTCAGAAATGTACAGCGAATTCTTCAAGAAGCACCCCATATAAAACATTTAAAACTTAAGAAAAAAACACCATTAACAGAGAAACATAAAGGAGCCCGAAAAACATTTGTCCATGAACACAAACAGTGGTCTAAGGAATGGCGCAAAGTTGTATGGTCAGATGAAAAACGTTTTAATCTTGATGGCCCCGATGGATTTCGATATTATTATCACGATATTCGAAAAAAGCAGGAGGCTTTAAGTGTGCGCCAAATGGGTGGTGGAGGAGTTATGGTGTGGGCAGGCATTGGGTATAAGGAAAAGACAAATATTGTCTTTATCGCAAACCGAATGAATAGTGCCCAGTATATAACAACGATTCACGAACAATTAACCCGCCACAGAGATTGTAAAGCTGGACGAGATTTTATTTTCCAGCAAGATAACGCCGCAGTTCACACGGCAGGTAATAAACTGGCCATCTCGTTCACCCGACCTGATTATTATTGAAAACTGTTGGGGAATGTTAGCTCAAGCTGTCTATGCTAAAAGTCGCCAGTTTTCCAATGTAACGGAATTGAAAGCAGCCATTACTCAAGAATGCAACAATCTGGACCAGAATTATATTAAAGAATTATACAAGGGCTTACCTAAAAGAATGCAGGAGGTGCTTGATGGAAAAGGAGGATCTACTCATTATTAGTTGTTTTTTTTTTATTAACTGAAAATTACATTTTTCATGAAGTGGGCTATAGTTTTGTCACACTGTTATTTGTATCATTCTAACATTTTTTTTTTTTAGCGTATTTTACTTACATTATTTCTACATCAGTTAAGTGTGCATGTACTCTATATGATTTGCGTATACAACAGTACTTGGCAAATTACTGCATTTCTCATGCAGCTGGGCTAAAGATTTGTCGCGGGGTGTATATTGACATGTGTAATTGAATGAATGTTAGAACTGTGAAGTCTATAACTAATACTACACAAAAGTTACCACACATAAGCAAAATGTCACATACTAAAGTAAGACATACGTGGCCGTTTTCTTGGCTGGTTATGACCAAGTTGACCATAGTCATTGCTTCCGCAGGAGTAAATTTTTCCCTCTCGGGTCAAAAGCAAGGTGTGATTGTCTCCTAGGGCAGCCTCTCGCACCGTATCAGCCAAATACCAGTCCAGGATTCGAGGGGTAAGAATATGTTCATCTTCGATCCCTCCTAACCCTAGTTCTCCGTGTATCGTACTACCCCAAGCGTACATTTTTTGGCTCATTATCAACTGGTCGAATAAGGAACGTTCATGTCTTGTTTGTTTTAACTAAAACAGAAGGACATTCGAACATTGGTCATTGGATGACATCTTTCTAGAAAAGTCCAGAAAATTCTTTGGTAGAGCAATTAGTTTATTCTCTTACAGCGACATTTTGTGGCTTTTACTTACGTTATTATGTTGTCAATACATGAGGATTCACTTTCGATTTAGTGTTTTAATTAGATAAAGATATGACAATGCATTAGACAAATGACAGTTTAAATGAAGGTTATGTGTTATATGTTTCCAAAGAAATATAATTCAGTGGATCGTAGATGGAAATCATTGCCAGAATTTTCAGTTTGACAGTTTTCTGCTTTGCCTTTTCTTTTTTTATTTCTACTTATTTATACATTATAATAAATTAAATTTTGAAATTATTTACCAATTTACCGCAATAAATATTATGCTAGACTAATTGAGTGGAAACTTTTGAGAACAAAATATGCAAATTACTTACTATGAAATTTCAATTTTGAAAACTTGTTCTAGGCCTTAAGAGCACGTTTTATAATTTACATACATACATATACAATAATAAAAGCAGATGTAATAAAAATAATACAAATATATGTAGCACTGTTTTACCTTCAAATTTAATCAGCCATATCAGTGGTGTTTGGTAGTTACCGAATTTCGTGAAAGCTCAGCAAATCTCATGTAACAGCTGTATAAGATATACCTAGTTAACTAAAGAACTAATGAAAAGGTGATTTATGCAACTACATCAGCAGATAATTCCTCTAATGTAGTCTCCTAAGATTGAAAGCTGGTCTTCCCATAACGTAATTATAGGCTTGTTACCTATAGCACGAATGCGGATACTTATATTTATTAAGCAATTCATTTTTTAGTTTTTATTTTATGAAATCATATGTCAAAATAGAGACAGGAATTTATTCACAGTTGCATAAATTAACTTTTGGTTAGCTCTCTAGCCGTTAGGTCCTAGTACTTTTGGAATAGACTGTGACTGTAGGACTGTACTGTTGCACAGAAAATGGAAAAACACTAAACAACCTAACCGTCAATGTAATTAATCCACATTAACTGGGACCAAAAGTACCTGCCCATTATAGGGTTCAATATATACTACAGTTCAAACCAAAAGTTAATTTTTGCAACTGTGATAACTGTGACACCATCCCAATCCCCATACGATTTTAGGGAAATTCAGGACTATGAACATCACTGTTATAAATAACGTCAAATGGTATATCATAGGCTTGATTATGTGGTGATGTTACAACGTCATAAAGTAACGTTTTATTTGATCTTTTTTATCTTATTCACCTTGTGTATTCTTACCATAATCACAATTATGTGATTACGTCACGGGAAGACCGCGGCATCTTTCAAATCTCAAAGAACTATTTTAGGAATAATTATTTTTAGTTTTTAGTGAAAATTGTGAGGATTGCACAAATTACTGTTTGGATGGAACTTCCGTTGGTTAGAAGTATATCTGTAATAATCTGTATGTACTTGTATGCTGGAGTGTTAAGTAAATGTTACATCGTGCAACTATAATGTCATCATCAATAATTCCACTAGAATAGTCCCCTGGGATTTAAAGGACATGTCTTTAAAGGACGCGGTCTTAATATCGCATTACAGCTCGCAAATTTTATTGCCATCAAGAAAAATTGCAGCAACCATTTTTCATTGCGCGCACGCGTATTTGTGTTTATTTGTTAAGAAATTGTCCAAACAGACATAAATACGCGTGCGCGCAATAAATATTGTTGCAATTTTTCTTGATAGCAATAAACCAATGAAAATTGCGAACTGTAAAGTGGTCTTTGACGTAAACGAAGACGTGACCTATGGCAGATTGAGGATGTTATATATGTACTTACAACTAACAACGTAGTATTTACTGAGCTCATCTGGCAAAATATCATCTGACCAAAATCATTTCACAGTTTTAGATAAAGCCTCGTTTGGTCAGCAGTATTAGCACTCAATTATGTACGAAGGGTATTTTATAGTACTTACATATGTACGTGGGTGCTTAGGTACCTAATTCATTAAGAATGTACAAGAAATATTTTAAGAAATACTAGAGTGAATTATCAGAATAGCATACATAATTAAAAGCATTGTTCATTTTCTCTTTCTGAGAGGGAGGGGTTGCTTATAAAATTAGGTAGGTATCTATAAATAAAAAACAACAAAAAACAATAAAAAAGGTTTTTAGGTATAGGTAAGAACAACATTGTACGTACATACATACCTTACTTCTGTGGTAATTAATTTGATGGTTAATTAAGTTTCGCTTGGTCGAGAACATATTGGTATTTGTGTTTATAGCTACACTAAACTGAAACCTCACTGAATAAAACGGTAGGTAGCGAATCCATTACCTACCCGTCTATACATAGTTTGATCAATAAATGGTTTGATGACATAGTTATAAACGATTAACGATTTTCGTTTTTAATACATACATATGTATGTATTATGTATTATGTATGTACATATTAGTGAACTGTGTAGTGAGCGCATGAGGTTAAGTAAGCATTGGAAACAATGATACGAGTATATAAACAGGAATAAAAGATTTAATAGAAGAAAGAAGAAAAAACGTATCAACTGTTCAATGTCAAGACCATTTTTATTTACAAGGTTATTCTAAAAGATTTTGGACACATTTTTCAATATTGCTTGTGTTGATATTATAATATTATTGACTACATACATATATGATTTTTTTTTTTAAATCTCTTGTATATTCGGAATTTAATACACACAATAAATATGTTTATTATCGTTAAGAAAGAAAACAAGTGGTGTGGCGTCAGGACTTCTAAGGTGCCATTTTATAGATCCATTTTACCTACATTGATAACACAGCCACATACAAAAAAAAGTTTCTGACCTGGGGGTCTCACTATGTGTACTATATGTTTTTGGGGTCGCTGAATCCGAATCCAGGGTCAGTTTCATCTCAGCACGTCTGGATTCGGCCATAACCTCAAAAAACACCCTCAAATTTGCTATATCCGTTAAAACCACAAACCCTATGGCTCCGAAACCTCATAATCCTATAATACAATAACCAACTGACCCCACAACCTTATAACTCCATAATCCCATAGCCACATAACCACATAACCCCATAACCCTAAAACCCGGCAACAAAAAAGTTTCTGACGAGGGGGTCTGACTATGTGTACTTCTTGTTTTTGGGGTCGCTGAATCCGAATCCGGGGTCAGTTTCATCCCAGCACGTTTGGGTTCGGCCATAACTGCAAAAAACACTCTGAAATTCACCATATCCGTAAAACCGGCGAGGAGGTGCCCTGGATGCAGACGCACGGAAGGGTATACCGAAAGAAATCTCGGAATGCCAGAACTCCGACTGGATATGTACATACATGCCGTAATCCAACAACAATGTAATGTACAACCATTGGGTTATTGTATTATAGGATTATGAGGTTTCGGAGCCATAGTGTTTGTGGTTTTAACGGATATAGCAAATTTGAGTGTGGTTTTTGAGGTTATGGTCGAACCCAGACGTGCTTGTATGAAACTGACCCCGGATTCGGATTCAGCGACCCCAAAAACATATGGTACACATAGTCAGACCCCCACGTCAGAAACTTTTTTATCGGGTTTTAGGGTTATGGGGTTATGTGATTATGGGGTTATGTGGTTATGGAGTTATTAGGTTGTGGGGTCATTTGGTTATTGTATTATAGGATTATGAGGTTTCGGAGCCCCAGGGTTTGTGGTTTTAACGGATATGGTTATATATATATTTATGGCCGAACCCAGACGTGCTGGGATGAAATTGACTCCTGATTCGTATTCAGCGACCCCAAAAACATATAGTGCACATAGTGAGACCCCCAGGTCAGAAACTTTTTTTTGTGTGGCTGTGTAGTTAATTTAGAATGCAATTGAATCGATTAGTTAAAAGAGGTCTGTAAATTAAGGTGAGATAAACGAGGTGTGTAAATTAAATAATGAGATTGGCAACGTAGCGCCCCATCTAGCAACACTGCGGAGACGGGACTTGGAAGTAGGCGGTAGGTTAACATGTAATCCACCTTCAGTACAAGTTTGAACTTGTTACAGTAATTTGTTTGTTCTTTGTGACTGTTTTCGTAAACCAGTTTTTTCAAATGAGTGAACCGGCGTTTTTAAAATGAGTGACATTAATTTTGAGCAACACTGTGCTATCAGGTTTTGCTTCAGACTTAGACACAGCGCAACGGATACTTTTGCAAAACTTCAACACGCCTACACGGAGACAGTGTTTTTTCAAGAGACCAGGTTTTTCGGTGGTTTAAGGCATTCTCAGAAGGAAGAGAATTGATTGAAGATGAACTACGCAGCGGAAGGCCTTCAACTTCAAGAACTGACGAAAATGTCGATATAATATGGGATCTTGTGCGTTCAGATCGTCGCGCCGTTGACGACAAGAATGATCGAGGAAGAGTTAATTTGAATCACACCACTGTTCATCAGACTAACGAATTGATGATGAGAAAAATCTGCACAAAAATGGTTCCAAAAAACTTTTCGCAGGAACAAAAGGACATCAGGAGAGAAAAGTGTCTTGACTTTTTGGAATCGATTGAATATGATTTCCATTTTATGGAACGTGAGCAAGTCGAAAATCAAATGCATGCTGATTTGCTTTTTTTGGTAGCCAGGGAATTGTCCACAAAGAGTTTGTGTCTCCAGGTAAAACAGTAAATCAATACTTTTACAGAGATTCTTGAAAAAACAAACATCAAGAACAACTGGATGTTGCATCACGACAATGCGCCTTGTCACATAGTCATTTCAGTAAACGAGTTTTTAGCCAGTAAAAACATTCCTGTGGCTCCTCAGCCTACTTATTCGCCTGACTTGAGGCCTTGTGACTTTTTTATCTTCCCGAGATTCAAAAATCAAGGACGTCATTTTAGGACAATAAAAAACATTCAAACGGCTGTAACTAACCAGCTGAAGGTTATTCCATAATATGAGTTCCAGCACTGCTATGAGGAATGGAAGAACCGTCTCCAGCGGCGTGTGCCTTCCGAAGGAAGTTATTTTGAAGGACACTATACTGAATTGTAATTTTGTTGGAATAAAAAAAATAGAAAACCAGTCTCATTACTTAATTTACACACCTCGTAGTACAATGTTTCCCAAACAGAACGTAACATGTTTTATTTTTTATTTTTAATTTTAGACGAAAATTTAGGACTGTTTAAAAAACATCTAAAACATCTAAAGTAGTCCAAGTCATCACAGTACCTATGTACTTGTTATATTTGGTATTAAGCACAAGAGTCAGTAAAAGCTCATTTGTGAAAACTCTGAAAAATGTTAATATGACAATGTATTTTGAACAACGATTATGAACTCAGTTTGTGAACTGATTTTTTTTTATATTAGCAAAACTGTAGGAAGCAGCATTATGAAACTTTATATTGCTGAAATGAGATAAAACATGAGTATTTTGATTTTCCAGTCTTTTGGCCAACGGACGTTCCGACGATGCAGCACAGTTATGTCTACAAAGTAGTTCTTTCAATTCAATTGAAGACTTTTTGTCAAAAATAGCATACATATGTCCAAAATTGCTATTTTCAGGGTGCAGGGGAGTAATAAACCATTCTAATAGTTATTGTAAGGGCTGTAAGGAACTAATTGTAACCGTTTATTTTGCATTACGTTTCGAAATGGTTTGTTTACCGGTTTCTTATATTATACTAGGTAAATGTTTTTGTAAATAACATACAGGTATATTTAAAAACTCAAGTTGGATGTGCTGTTTGTGTGGAATCTTTTTTATATGACTATTATTTAAAAAAGGACAATACATTTCATGATATCCAACTTTTTTATTTTTGACTATAAGAAGAAACTAGGTGCATACAAAAAAAAATAATGGGAACAGAAAACGGTTTTCTACATACCTAAAAGGGTCTCACTATTATCACCACTAAAGACGACAACAGTAGTGACTGTTGTCGTCTTTATCTGCATACATGAGCTCTTTGCTCACTGTGTGCGTTTTTGTGAAATACTTCGTCATAAAAAAGTTTGTTTTCTTATCGTTCCAGATATTTCAGTAAAATTTCCTGATTTGTTATTTTTTAAAGATACTGGAACCACTTCGTGCTCTCATAAGGATTATTCCCTCAGGTAAACGTACTTTATTGCAGACAATATATCTCAAAAACCATTACATTCTATCAGAGTGGTCTCATTTATGTTGGCCCAATTGGAAAATTTTGTTAATTCTATTGGGGGTTTCGGTGCCTTTAAGAAATATTTTTCCAGTTAATGTCAAAGAAAACGTTGCACGGTTTCATTTCAATTAGGAGAGATATTCGACCTTTCATAATTGAAATGCTATCAAAAACACCATATGTTCACCAATTTTGAATATCTAGGTATAAGTCTACTGAGGCGTAAAATCCAAATGGTCGCTGCCTTCCTTCATATACTTTTTTATGACTATAACAAAAGTTAAATATTAACACTAAACAATTTGGTATATGGTATATAGTTCTTTTTCCATGAGACTCTCGGTATGTCTAATACCTGTTAAATTTTAATTTAAAAATTAAAAATGCGAGAAGTGTACATTTCATGTGTAAACATTTTGAAAAACACTTTTGAGAAATGTTCAGAACCTCATTTCACTGGATCAACTTTCATATTAACATTTTTCTAATTTTTCACAAATGATATTTTTATGATGTTTTAATGCTGTGATGCTCAATACCAAATATGACACAGAGGCACTGAGATGGCTTGGACTACTTGTGTTAGATGTTTTTTTTTCTCTAGTTTCTATTTGAAACAGTCGTATCAGTGTTAAATAGTCCATGTTCCGCACTTTTTTGGGTAACATCTATTTTGACTAATCGTTTCAATTGCATTCTAAATTAACTGTTTTTCATATAGATTCAGAAGGCATATTAAAGACTTTGTTGTCGTAATTTTTGCCGCATATTTGTAAAAATGTAAGACTCAAAGTAAGGGCGGACGGTATATCACAGTGCAAGGCATTCATTTCCAACATGGACCGCCGGGCAAACCGACGCATTTAATCCTCCTTTCTAATAATGGATGTTGCGGATTAGCGCTTTGCATGTATGCAGTTTGGCGCAGTTAGCCCATGACTTGCATCTGAAAGATTTACGGGCTATGCTTATACGCGGTCAGGGTGCAATCCTTCGGGCATAATTAAAATGAATTATGAAAATCGGAGGAAATATTAGACAGACACGATGAACCGAGTGATATCGGACAATGTAGTGGGGCCAAATGATTATCTTACTATAAGTTACTTATCTATAAGCTGCCACATATTTCTGTCAATTGTTTTTCTGATCACACACATATCTATTGAAATTAAAAAAAGTTATCCTTGCAAAAGTCTCAACTCTAGAAATATCAGAAAAAGGGAGGAGGGTAGATGATACTTCTCATGAATGCATCCTGTACATAAATTAGACTTTTTTAATACGTGTTCAGTGCGTATATTTGAGGATGTACCTACATTGTTAGGATGCAGTATGTATATGCATGGATTTAAATTTACTTGGGATGGTTTAAAATACTGTAGGTATATTTATCTTGTAATATCAAAATAAAACTGTTCCAGCTTATTATCAGCTATATGCATATCAATTTTCAACATTTTAAATATATGCATACTAATACAAATTTTGCTGGTAAAATAAAATTAAGGTAAACTAATCTTCATCAGTAAATATTGGACATATTCTGCATAGCATCTACAATAAAATACAGTGTTTTGATGTTTACTGCAATATTTCCATTTAAGTCACCAAAATATTTTGATCAGATTATATGGCTTAAACTGTCAAATACTAAATACAAATACTTTAAAAGTATAAAACAATTACTTGGCAGCTATAGCTTTCCACTTCCATAGGTTTAATAATCACACACTAAAATATGATGTAAGGTCCCATGCTCCGTTGTGAAAACACGAGAACTTCAAATTCCACCATCCGCCACTGAATTCTAATTATTAATTTAATGCCACTTTAATAACCAATGCTTATCTCTAAAATGAACGGCCTTGGAGGTTGTTATGACTTGTGGTCATTTTGTTTTCTTAATTGTGTTTTTTTTGTTTTGGCTGAGAATGCCGATTATTTGTTAAATGCGGCACCGCCGCTTTTGTCTGGCGATGGCAAACTGTAACTGTACGGTGTGGTTGCATATATACGTAGTTAGAGTTAGAGAGTAGAGCAGCCGTGTGTAGTTTTATAAAAGTTTGTGCTCTGTTTAATAGAATAAAGAATATACATATGTTCCGAGACTGTTTCCACGATTTTAATTTGCCGTTTGTGTTTTTATATCGAACCTCTAGGCCTATCTATCGAAACTAGAACTAGGCTATCGAAAGTCTAGGCCGGAACAGACGGGTAGTTTGTTCAGCGGTAAGACTAGCGAACTTATGAATTGACAGAGGTATATACAGTGACTCACAGTGAAAATGATCCATATACAAAATCAACTAATTTATTACATTTACTTGACTAATACACAAAATTATACCACTGATTTTACCTCACAAATTACCGAGTTAGTTAACTTGTTGCATGAGCTTATGCAGCATGTAATTTTCGCAGGTAATGGTAGTTGCATGAAAAAAGATAGAAATAGTAGTGTCACAGTGAAAATGATTTAGTTCGTAAACAGATCTCCGCATGTTCGCGCAATACAACAGGCGGGGGAATACAGTATTGCGCAATATTATATTATAATTTAAGCTTACACTGCGCAACAATAACTTTAAAGGAAGTGAACGAAAAGTTCAAAAAATAAAATAAAATGGGTCGCCATACTACGTTAGAAGAGAGGAACCTTGTTATACATCATTTTAAATTAAATAAAAGCAAAAGACTCATTGCACAAATAGTAAATAAAAGTCCGTCCACTGTACAACATATTATTTAACGATATAAGACTGGAAGAATAGAAAACAAACAAAGAAAAAGTCCAAAAAAAATATTTTCTGAGCGAGATGAACGCTGGATTCTAAACAAAGTACGACAACACCCTAAATTAAGTGCACCTAAACTCACTGTAGAAGTAGAAAAATATCTTGGCAAAAAGGTCAATGCGGAAACCATACGTCGGGTTTTACGTAAGAATGATTTTAATTGCCCAATTGCTCGAAGAAAGCCTTATATCAGTCCGAAAAATAAAAAAATCGTTTGAAATTTGCGAAACAGTACTTAAACAAAAGTGTACATTTTTGGAACAAGGTGATATTTGCTGACGAAAGTAAATTTAACATTTTTGGTTCCGATGGTAAACAGAAAATTTGGAGAAAACGAAATCATGAACTGAATCGTGAAAATCTTCAAGCTAGTGTTAAACATGGAGGAGGCTCCGTCACTGTTTGGGGATGTATGGCGGCTAGTGGAGTTGGCAATATGTGTTTTATTGAAGGAATTATGAACCAATATGTGTACTTAAATATTTTGCGGGAAAATTTACACGCAAGTGCACAAAAGCTAGGCTTACAAGGGTCATTTTCTTACTACCAAGACAATGATCCTAAACATAAAGCTAAAAAGTTAGGGAATGGTTATTGTATAATTGTCCGAAAGTACTGGATACACCTCCACAGTCACCGGACATTAATGTGATAATGAGAATTTGTGGGAAATATTGGATCGTAAAGTACGCAGCCACGATATAACCAACAAACAGCAGTTACAAAGGGTGCTACAACAAAATACGGGACAAAACTTTGTCATTATTTTGGATGAATAGAATCCCTGAAAATCACTTGGGAAATGTGGAATCAGTAATTTATACACGAAAACATCTCAAAAATGCGCAAAAATCTTTTAAAAAATATAATAATCTTGGCCGATCGTGCCATAATAATCGTGTCTTGAACTTTTTTTTTTGAAAACTGCTAGTAGTTCTAAAATCAGAGAACTCAAAACGCATACTAATATGCATAAAATACTACTATTATTACGCATAAAATATTATGCTCGTAAAATGGACTTTTGTCGACTTGCCGTCGGTAATATTTACACTCGAACCCCTCTTAAGTCGCCAAATCCGTGCATCATTACCTCGCTTAAGTAGCGAAATTTTGCCTCTCTTAAGTTGCGATCATAACCTCAACTTTTTTTGTGTTTTAACTGCTAAAAGAAATATTTAGAGATATACCACAGCACTTGTTATAACGAAAAATGAGCCAACTGAACGAAAAATCAATGTAAGTATACCCAGTCGTGCGTGACAAAGTTCAATTTTCCACTTGAATGCATATTTTAAAGATTAAATATTTTTAAAAGACACCTAACCTATTTTAAATCAATAAATATATTACACAATCATTTTTTTTCAATAAAAATTGTACATATTCATGCGAGAATCCAATTTCCAAACGTAGTTCTAAAACTTTTACAGGCGGCGACTTAACCGGGACGGTTTCGCGACCTAATAGGGGGAAACGTGGTGAAATAACAGAGGATGTGAATTAAGCGAAGGTGAAATAAGAGGGGTTCGAGTGTATATACATTATAGCTGCTTACGATTTGCACGAAATCCTCAGTTCCTCACCTCAGTTAACGTTTTCTCAGTTAGTAGTACGTTCTATTTGATCAACAAGTGAGGAAAATAACTGAGTAAATTACCTCCCCCCTTACCGCTACTGAGGGACTACAAAACCTCCCTCACTACAGAGGCTTGTTGCTTGTTCTCACAGTTGAGATTTGGAGGTTAAATATCTGTCAGACGAATGCCCATTTATTTTATTGAAAGTCTAAACTTAAAATTAATTAGGTATGCCTTATCAAATTGTGCGGAATAAATTTGCATGGATTTTAAATAAAACTGGGCAAGTTTTAGTAAGAGATTATTGCTGCAAACTGCAATAAAGACAGCGTCTAATTTAACTTTGTCAAAGTTATACTTCAGCTGATAGGGGGACATAAAATATATAGAGGCTTAAAACCAATTTCCTTCTCTAATATGTTAACTATACATATTTTGTTTGTTTATTTATTTTTACTGCAGTCACTGTAACTTCCTGAAGTACCTATGAAAAGTAAACTTTGGATTATATATTATAATTTTTATTTTTGTGATTTCATGATATGAACACTGTTTTGTTAAACTTAAATAAACTTGTTTCTAATAAGTCATTTATTTCGTACATGAAAATATAACATATAATTCAAATATGTTCTTTAAATTGAGCATCTTCATATTTACTCAATATTTCTATTAAATTTGTAATTCGGATTAACTCTCGCTTTTCGGTATAAATAAACATATCGTCTGAACCATCTGAAGATGTGCTGAATGATTGTGAAGCTATCGGAGCACTCATTATCACTGCGGCTAGAGTCTTCGTTTTCCAACAGTTCCTTAATTATAGAAAAATATAAATAAAACGTAAAATAACATATCTTGTACAGAATGGATAATTACCAACTTACTTATATTAATTTTAATCTCTTATAAACTGACATAACTGAGGACAATTTATATATTTGCCGTTCTATTTGACATCACAAGAGTCAGCAACTGAGGTGAGGTTAGGCAACTCACCTCAGTTAAATTTTTCCTCAGTTCGTGTCAAATCGTAAGCAGCTTATATATAGACATCCAAAAAAAACGTCATCAACTCTGGCTATGAACGAGAGAGATGGAAATAGCGGTCATGTCTAAGCTTTTCGGTTATGTCAAACTTTTGACAAGTGACTGTCACAATTTGTAAAATAAACAATGTCCCTCATATGATGTGACAGTCTTGACAAGTAAATAAGGTTATAAATTCAATTAAGAATAGAAATACGTCTTTTTTTTCTCGGCCAACTTTGATGACGTTTTTTTTGGATGTCTCTATATTAATGGTGGGTTCATGCAGATATTTTTAGTAATAAGAATAAGAATAGTAATAAGAATAAAAGTTAAACCTTCCTTTATTAATGACTCAGTTCATGCAGTAAATATAATTTTTAGTAATAATTTTAAAAATAAGGATGACCTTGAATGATGGTTAACTAAACTATATTCTTATTGTTACGGCGAAACGCACACTGCGCAATCGCAAATAATTGAAAATGCAAAGCAAATCACCTAGTTTGTTTTTTTTTAAGTGGTTAAAATTAGTAACAACGTGGTTGCAGTAAACACGACGGTTACGCGGCTGTTCAGTTTCATTATTAAAGATACAAATTAAGATAAACAGACACAAACTAGCCACACTTTTAATTTAAGGTTACATATGTTTATATATTATAGAATATTAAGGCATCTACTTAAAAATTTTCTTATAATCAAGATATTTGGCGTCATGTTTAATTCGTCGACTTCTAAACTTCCGCAACACTAGCCAATCACAAGCCTACCTCAAAACGCTGCGGTAAAATGTTATTAGTATGTGTCTCAAGCTTTCTTATACTTATTTTGCAGCATGAACGCATTCAGGTGTTAAAATTAAAATTATTCATATTTTTATTACTATTCTTATTCTTATTACTAAAAATATCTGCATGAACCCACCATTGGTCTCACTGCGTAGTGCCATATAATATACTATACGATAGATGTTTAGTGTAGTGCATAAATTGTTCTTTTCTGATGGTGCTCGGAACGTAGAGACGAGACAGGCGGCACGACGTGATGTGTCTTTCCCAAACAGAGACGGGTGTTCTTGTGGCCCCATCTTTCCTCGACGTCTTATGTTCTAATTTAAGAAAAAATAACATCACTTTACATTTTCATAATTAATTTCTACGCGTGAAATGTAATTTCTACATGCGAAATATATGTAATTTTTTCAAATGAAAAGGAACATAAGAAGGAACAGAACATTTTGGGGTCGATTATATCCGATAGATACCCGTCCAGTTATCTAGAACAGGCAAGCTGGGCATTATGATTGTGTTAATTGATCATAATGAGCCTAGTAACGTTCAAACATAAGTTAGATATAACAAACGGAGTTTTTCAAAACATATTTGCGTTAGTAGAAGTTTCAAATAGCATTCAATTATACATCTGAAGTTAATTGCGCATTAATTAAAAAGGGCAGCCAAAGTAATAAACATCTATAAAATATC